>WEIT01036323.1:29179-153857 GCA_013389985.1 Dryoscopus gambensis | reverse complement strand
CGAGCTGCTGGACGGCGGCAGCTGAGCGACTGTCGCTGCATCCGCTCGCAGGACAGGACGGAGCCCGGTGCCCGCGCTCTGCCGCGCCCGGCCCGGCCCCGTGTGCCCACAGCCACCCCACGGCTCCTGCCAGGGGCAGGGACCACCCAAACTCGCAGCATGAACACCCCATTCCGAGGGCAGATCAGGCTGGTTATTTATTCTGTCTGTTGCCTCAGCCTGGTAGAGACTGAAGGATGAAAGGGCAAGTAGGAAATGAGCTTTGAAATGCACAGGGAAACAGCCTTCCTTAGCAGCCACTGCTTCATCCCTGCCACTGCAAAGATTTCTTTAAGTAACCCAGAAAGAAAAATAGGGTAATAAAGGAAAGAAAACTTAAGAACAGTTTACTGAAGCGTTTAGACTAAACTGCTGCAAGGTACGTTGACCCTTTGATATAAATCCTCCGCCTTGTCCACCTCCAGGCCTGCAAACAAGGCAGCCTTGCTCCTAATGTCACTTCCACTGCTGAAAATTTGTGACATCAATAAAATCCTGGTTTGTCAGTACAAATGGAATTTTAAATTGAATTCTTATCAAATTAGCCTTTCATCAAGGTCACGCAATATTGTGTGAATAACCTTTTGCAAGGCTGTGTACATGGCTGCTGCCGGAGGTGAGAACGAGACAAATTCTAATGAGATTACCCAGCTGGAGCACTCAATAACAGGCAGTGGAGGAGATGGGGTGACATCAGGTTTAGCGATAATTTAAGTAAATGGCTACACCAATGCTCGAAGCACAATGCTTCACCCCCCATCTCGACTGTGAACACACACATGCAGTACCTCTCTCACAGGTCTCAGCAGCCCCAGAGCAGTCACAGCTCTGACACGCCAGAGCCAAATAGCATTTCCTGGAGGAACCAGAATGAATTGTAAATGCATCCCCTCTGCTGCCTCCGTGGTGCAATAAAACTTCCCTTCGTTTCAGGGGAATGGTGTTTTGCAACAGCAGCCAGAGGGATTTTCCATCAGCCTTGCACATCATGACCAAATTTGTGGGAAAAACCTGTTTTTCAGCATGAGGAGCTCAGTGCTCCAGGAGCTGGGTAGGAGCTCAGGGAGTCTGAGATGTGCACATGCACTGTGAAGCACGGACCCGGCCTTGCTCCGTCGTTCTGGGCTGGCTCCAAGCAGAGTCCAGATCCGTGTTGCCACCAGTGGCATCACCAGCCGGGGGGTTTGAGCAGGGTGCTGGGGAGGGGTAACTGCCCTGGCCCCCCAGCACCTGCCCTGCCAGCCCTGGGAACTGCAGGACCCCTCTGAGGAAGCTGTTCCTGCTGTGATGGAACAATCCTAATAAACAAGTATGAGCTGCTGCTGCTATCCTTTTAGATAACATCTTCTTGAAATGAAATATGTAGCTCAAATTACACAATCAAGAAATAAACTATCCAGCTGCTAAAGCCTCCTTCCCAAATAACAAAATAGCTGCATATTTGACAACTCCAAAAAATATTTCAGCAAACATAATAGAGAAGATAATGATAATTAGGCTGGTATTTTATGCCATAACACTCTTGAATGCCTACAAAAATACAATATTTTCAGCAAAAGATAATTGAAAAGATTATTTGGCTTATCTAAAATAAGTTTTTCCAAGCCTCAGCACATCTGTTACAAGAATTCCTGCAGACACATGGTGCAAAGCTGTTGGCTCAGTGTGCTGTTCATTACTTTGAGAAAGAGGTGGATAAAGACACGGAGGGTTTTGTTCATGACGGGTCCTTTTGACAGGAAATGGACATAATCACTTTTTATTGGACCCATGGAAAAGTGGAAGTGACTGAATAAACCCAGGAAAACAGCAGCCAGCCAAGTCAGAGCCCTGCACAGGGCAGCCTCCGGCACGGGGCGGGCGCGGGGATGCCGTGGCGGAGCGAGGGATCTCCTGGCGCAGGTGTGAGCTGATGCAAGCCCTGTGCTCTGACATTTCCCTGCAAACCCGCACCATTTGCTCTTTGTTGCTAAGTTACGTGTTTACCCAGCCCCACGCAGATCCCTCCAGCACCGTATGCAGGGCGCCTTTTGCAGATGCAGCTGCAGCGTTTGCTGTCAGGGACGACTCAAGCCAAGCATTTCTTTTTAGCACGTGTTCTTGCTGTTAGGGTCTGCAGGTCGAACCTCTCGAGTACAGACAGGTGGAATTGAAAGCCACTTTCTGCCTTTGGGGGGCCTGGGAGGGGGAAGTCGAGGCTCGGCTGTAACAGCACCATCGATGCCAAGGGAGCCTGCGATACCAAAGAGCTGTGGATGCAGCCAAGGCATCACTTATAAAAATATTTTGATATTTCAAAATTGAGCATTTCAAATTGGAGGGGCCACAAATTCCTTGTCTTTATCCTCCCCTGCTTGTCCCCCTCCCCAGGCACTCTGGCTCCAGGCAGACGGAGCAAGACCTTTTGCTTTCAGCCAGGTCTGTACAGTGCTCTGGTGTCTGTACTGGTGGTCCCTCCAGCTGACAAGGGAGGGGGAAACGTCTTTATGCCTTGTTTTGGGGTCCCTTGGTGTTCTCTCTCATGTGGACGTGTTCTACCACTCCAGCCACCCTGGCTGCACTCACCTCCCATACTTCTGTGGCCACAAAAAAGTCTTCCCAGTGATCCCTTGGTGATGTTGTGAGACAGGATTTTTATAAGTCTCAGAATTTCTAAAAACATTTACCCCTGTTCAACCAGTAATCGTCACTGACTGAGCAGAATCTGGAAAACAAAAGGGTTTTACAGGGGCCCTGGCAGGTTTAATCTTCAGTGCTGCTGTGACCCAGCCCCGTAACTCCAGAAGAGCTGTCGGTATCTGCTTTACAAGCCGAGCACAGAGCAAGAGAGAAGCAAAGGGGCCAGTGCTCAACTCTCCTCATGCAAGTGAATCAGCATCTCATTTTTCTGGGGCAGAAGCCCAGAGCGGGTCCTCAGCAGCCTCTCACCCAGAAGCTGCTCTGCTGGTCCCAACTGGACTCCTGGCATGAACCAGGTTTATGCGTGGGCTGAAGGGCCCATCCTCCACGTTCAATATTTAGAGTACTCTAAGCACAATGTTTGTGAAAAGTGTCAAATGCAATAATATATTCCTGCGTTTAACTTCAGGCTACCCCCTCACCAACCACACTGAAAAGTGTTAGAATTGGACAAGATTTCCCATGAGTAAAAGAAATTCATGTTCATATGCTTATAAAGGCTGACAGGTGAACAAACTCTTCTATGGGGCAATTGCAGATGCTCTAAGTGACATTTTAAATCCTTAAGAATTTTCCATTTGCAAATAGAAGTTGCCTTGCAAAATGACAAGCAAACCAAGCAGACTTCCCAGAAACTGGTCCTTTCTGTTGCCTTTTAATGGTTTTATTTTCCATTAGAGAGAAAAATGATCAGTGGTTGGGGTGGAAAGAAGGCCCCTCAGAAATGGACTTTTGCATCTATCTCTTTTTAATCTTTTATAGAAGAAGAGTAATAGGCCAGATACAGCACTAATTTTTATTGTAAACTACTCTGGGAACATATTTTACTCAGAGCCCTTAGCAGAGAAAGCAGATTAACTGGAAAAGCTAATGGTATAGTGCAGTATAAATATTTACACAAACGTTTAGCTAAATCCTTTATTAACCGGTCAAATTGTCTCTGAATTTTTCACCTTTTTGTATGAGATTTTTAATGGGTTGATACCTTTCCAGGCTTTGAAAACTCCTCAAGGGAGGAGGAGGTAGCCCCCCAAGCACTGTAGCTGTCACTGCTGCGCTGTTTTCATCCCACTGGCTTTCACAAAGCAGAATTATGCCCAAATTCCTGTGCCTCTCCATGGGACGTGATTCCTCAGAGAGTGAAGTGTGGCCAAGGGGACTCTCCCAGCAGAAGCCCCATGGCTGTGCCACTGTCCCTGCAGCCTCTGGCCCCACACCCACACACAGTGGGGCAGCAGGTGCCAGGAGCCTCTTCCCAGAACAATCACTCTTCTCATTCAGCACTGCAAGCATTCTCTGTCTCTTCCTCCTTCCTTCTGTTTCTCATTTTACCATACATAATTCTGAGGTTAATAATTATTATTAAGCACACTGAAGATCAATACTTTCCAGAAGTCTCTAGAACATGTTTTAGTTCAAGGAACTGGAGGTTGCTGTGGGGTCCTATTATAGTTTTACAGCCTTGAATTTATTGGAGATGGTTTCAAGTCAAACCAGACACTCTGACAGCAGAGAATGAAGGTCTGGGCAAACTCAATACATCAACTCTGTGATCAAGTGGATTCAGCAGTCTGCTCAGAAGCAGGATAAAAAGTGTGGTTTGCACTCATCAATTTTCCATTCTATCTATCCAGTAAAAAGAAAAAAAAAAAGGAAAGGTTATGAGAAATCATCACCTCGGGTCACTTAGGAACTTCCCATTTAGCACAGCTGTGATGAACACCTCAGACTCTCCGGGTGTCACAATTCATCCAGCTCAACCTGCCTGTGCCCGAATGAGTCCCATGAGCACGAGGAGCTGCCAGAGGCAGGGGAGAGCTGGGCCATCTCCAGGCTGCCTGTCCCCGTCCCCCAGCAGCCCTGCAGCACCCACCCATCCACCTGTGGGGGCTTGTTTGGGGTTTTGTATGGATTTCTTCCTTCCAAAATTTTGTCTTGAAGGATGGGAGCCAGGTGAAGGGTGCTTGGACAGGAAGAGGTCTGTGGGAAGGCATCTGTACCAGCATTGTTAGCAGTGCCCAGCTGTCAGCTCAGAGCCAAGGAAGATGTGGGACTGTTTTCCCCTCTCCTGCTCCTCCCATGTGTCCCCTGTCAGTAGAAGGTGCTCTTTTCCCATGGACCTGAAACGGAGCTGATTTACCCCAGCAACAGCTCCCACCCCGTAAATGCTCAGAAATCTGTCTCATGTCTCATGGTTCTCCAGTCATGCAGATAATTTTGTTCTTAATTAAACAAATGCCACAATGACAGCTGGGAATTAGCAGCTGTAGTTTGACCAAGGAAATACGATACCTCCTTTAATTAAAAGAAAAACCCTCAAAAGTTCCTTAATGAAATTTCCACTCTGATAAGATGGAGCAGCTATGAACTCAGAAAGCAAGACATAACAGGGAAGCACAGTGATTCAGTCAATGCAGTTTTCTTGCAGGAAAATACTTCAACGATCAAGAAAAGAAAAGAAGCTGTGGAAGTTGCAAGAAGTCAGCTTTCCAAATGATTTTCAGCTTGGCTTTGTAGAGCATCATTCCCAAGTAATGACTAGGAAAATGTACAGCATCCCAATTAGATCCAGGAGCACTAGACACTGGAGGTATTGAACTTAACTGTGACAGCTCAGAGTGTGTTAAACAATATCTTTTATTTCCTAAGGAGGCAGGCATCTGCAGCAGAGGATATGAGGCAGCCAGAGATTCAAATCTGTTTTTTTTTAATATTGGCTCTTTTGCCAGCCTCAGAGCTACCCAACATATTTACATATTCTGACACACCAGACTTGCTCTCTTGATAGATAAAATATGCAACTCTATTTAAAGATAGAGAATCTCTCTGCATTTTTTTCTAAATAAAATCAGATACATAAGAGACTCCCACTGGTGTAAAATCTCCTCTTACTCATTTGACTCTTAACATTGCCCCTCGGGACCCAGCCCTTAAAACACTCCTCGCATGGGGCAAGACAGCACTGAGGGCTCTGTGTCACCTCTCCTGGAACACCTCTCCGTGGCCATGGGGCAGGGACAAAGCTGGAACATCACGCAGTACCTGCCAAAGCTGCAACTATTAGCCAGTGGTTCAGAAAAAACAAAGGGAGCAGAAACCATTGGGAGCTTATGCAGAGTGGCCAAAGACAGCAATTGCTGCAGAGCTGAGGCTGCTGCCATCTGAAACACGGCTTTTCTCAATCTTCTGCAGTCTTAGGAAATTATCATTTGCCTCCAGACAATCATTTCACAACAGATTTGGAAGAGGATATGTAGCATCTTTGATGTCTTGTGGACTCTGGGTTTTGCCCTAGGGAGTAAACACACGAGAGTGGAAACTGGGTCAGGTTACTAAGGACAAGTGTAAAAATAAGACAAATGTACAAGGACAAACCCAGAAAACCAGTGGGCACTAAATTAAGTAGAAATCCAGGGTCCATTGTGCATGACCAAGAGAAAGCCTGGGTAGTGTGAGAAGGGGGTAAGTACTCTGTCCGATAAAGGGACAGCAGCTCTGGGGCTGACCAAAGCGGTACCAGGAGGGACAAAATGATGGATTTTATTGAAATAGATGTTTTGCAAAAAACAGTCTCTGCTGAAAGTCATCCGTAAAAAATGATACTCAGGTGATACAAACTGATTTAGATCCAGGAACTCTGATGGAGCACCAAAAATCATTGCAAAGGCAATTCCCAGCCCCTTTGGGGTGGCAGAGAACTCCACGTGACAAACCAGGCACTGACTGTCAACAACATATAGGTTTTATAGGGAACAGGGACTACACAAGTTTCCAGAAGCAGGGACATATGGTCCTCTGTGTTTGTTGCAAATAACTACATACTAACAATGCCCAGGTTGTGCCTGGAAGAACCACTCTGTTTTGTAAAACACCTTCCTGGCTATGCGGAAGGCATTCTCGTGCATTTGCAGCACAGACACCCTCTGTGCCCATCCTGCCTCAGGTCTGCAGAGTGACTTCCCACACCCACCAGCTCCCGGAACCCATGCCACAAGCATCACACGTGTTCCTGTCCTCTTTAAAACGCATTTGGAGGCCTGGGGCAGCAAAGGGCTGTTTGATATCCGAGCTGCCTTTTGATCATCAAAGCACACGCTTAAGAACAGATCAGTAGGATTAGGGCACGGGCCAAACCAGAACTCCCCAGTGCTCAGCATCCTGGCTTTGGCACAGAACCCTCCATCCCTTTGTATCCTCACCAAAGGAAAGGGGAGGAAAAAAGAACCTTTAGCGAGGCCGCTCTGCTACAGCAAGGTCAGCCTTCCCCCTGCTACGATGAGAGGCTCCAGCTGTGCCCCCAGCCCCACCATGTTACTCAAAGCAGAACAGTCCCATTTATCGGGGTGGTTTTTTCCTAAAGCAAACCATTCTGGCATCAACCTTCTCCAGCAAATACCAAAGTTTGCACAGCAATGGGAAGTACCAGGGTAGAGGACTGGGCTGCACTTGACTGACTGGGGTTTGCTGGCAAATAATCACTCAGATGAGGAGTCCCAGGGATGCCCAGGATTCAGCTGTGAGCCCCTGAAAGCCCATTGGGAACAGCCAGTTTTCTCCAGAATTTCCTAGCTGGGCACACAGCTACTCACAGGGGAGAGTGGGGTTGGTCCCTATCCCAGCACTGGGGGACAGTGCCCAATGCACTGCAGAGCGCTCCCAGAACTGGTATCACTGTTCAGCTGGAATTTGATAAGCCAGTCTCTGTCCAAATCCCATCTCCTTTTCTCTTTCTTTTGTTTGTTCATTTTATGTTTCTGCTGTTTGTTGCTTCAGAATAACCTACTTTTCCCAGCAGAGGAGCTGCTGATGCACTCACCTCTTAACGTTGTTTCCCTCCTTCCCTCCCGTCAGAGCTGACTGAACCTGGGCCCAGGGGCTCTCCCAGGGCTCGGCTTTTATCTTGTTTACTCTTGCTGTGGTTGGCACAATGGGGCTGTGAGATCTGGGGAGAATCTTCCCATTTCACTGGGCAAAAGGTACTGACATGAATAACTGGAGTTGTTCAGAGAAGCGATAGCTGTCAGCACGGTGCTTCCAGCCCTGGCTGCCCATCCCCATGTGCCAGCAGGGCATGGCACCAGCGAGGCACCAGGATGGCAGCCCCCAGCTCGAGCCTGTGCGAGTGACAGAGCTCCATCCCTGGCGTCCCTGCAGCCTGGCACCAGCCACCTGCAGCTGATGCAGTGACCTGCTGCCACATTCCCTCCTGGCTGACCCTAGCTGGGGCAGAGGAAAGAGTTTTTCCTCCTGAAGCGGGCAGCAGCAGGGCCCAGACACCAGCAGGATCTGCTTGACTGTGCTGGAACTCAGAACTTGGTGGGCAGGGACGCTGATGTGAGGGCAGGAGCCAGCCCCCAAGGCCCTGGGGCAGCTCTGCAGGGATGGAGCAGCTTTACCACTGCATTCATTACCTTTGTATATCCCTGCACTGTTTGCAATAGTACACACAAAATCGCAGTGATGTATTATTTATGAGAAATAAATATTAATCAATATCAATAAATACATATGCATGCATAAAGAGAGAACAGCAATAGATGATGGCCGCTGAGTGGTGGTGAACGTCTTTGCACACAGGGACTTGGCAAACAGTATAAATATATCAACCAGATACACAAATATACTCCCTCCCTCCCTGGGGCCCAAATACCAGGTGTAAACACTCCGCTTGAATATCAGACACACAACAATGTTTTTTTAAAACTTTTTTTAAAACAGTAGAATAAAGCCTTGTGACTCAGGGGGCTGTGCAGGTAAGTGGGATTTTAAACTGCCCATCACCCAGCACGGATGGGGCTTAGAGGACGCTACTGAGTGGACACCAGCAACTGTCCCTGCAGCAGGACAGTCCCTCAGCCAGGCTACACTTGTCCGTGGCACGGGGCAGGGCTTCCCTGTCACAGCAGATTTTCCAAAGGAAGGGGAAGAACCAACCAAGCTGAGAATCCTTAGAAAAGCTGGAAGTCAAAGAGAAATGAGGGCTCACAGCCACAGCAGGAGCTGTCAGTATTCAGTATGTGCCACCATATGTTTTAATAATTTCAGATTTCTCACATGTCTCTAGGGAGCCTCAGAGGGGTTATCATGCTCTTCACTCAGTTTTCAAACTTATGGCTGTTCTCATCAATAAAAGATTTGGTTTACACACTGTTGCAACTGTATAATAAAAACCAGGTGCAGCTATGTAATATTTCTCTTTAATTACTATTTGTGGCATGAAAAAGAAGAATTATCATTCTGCATTGTTAGAGCAGGATGAACCACCTACTAATCATAAACTTGATTTTCATTCAGGTGATGTTGCACAGCATTCTATTAGCTCAAGTAAATAGCAACACTAGTTTTAATTATTTTTTTGGTCTTTCTCCCTGCATGAAACATCTACCTGATGGGAACTGATACACATAAGTTAAAGAGTTACGGCTCTTCACTCTCACACACCTGGTCCAGAGACATAAAACACTTTCCCTCCACACCCTTAGAATGAAAGAGATGTCCTTGTCTCCCCCTTCCAGCTATTTTCTCTAGCATCAAATTTGTTTTTATGACTTATGGGTGAAAAGTGTGAATTCAAGGAAAATGTAGTCTTCCATCATTTATTCATACTATCCTTCAAAGCCAACCCACTCAAGAATCCACAACCATTTCTTTATTTGTACTGTGGGCACATATGAACAAACGTGTCAGTCAAGTGTTAGCCCTGCTAACGGTACTTCCTGATGGTCAATTTTTAATTCCTGGCAGGGGTCTGATGTCCAAGTCTTACTGAAAAAGAAGAAATTCACAGAAATGCCTATCCACAAAGGAGTTGTGTTAGCACTTACTGAATGCCATTTTGTGATGAGATGCGCAGAAGGCTCCAGCACTCCTAAATTATGCATGGCTGTGCATTCAGCGGATCCTTTGCTTTATTTGCAAGAGTCTCACTTGCCAGAGCACTCCAGGGAAGGAGGAGAGGCTCCTGTCAGAATGAATACAGTCAACCAGAGAAAGAGGATTTCACCAATTAACTGATCGGGTTTCTTTATTCTGGAATTTTTCCTCTCTGCCTCTCCCCAGCCCTCCAGGACAGCAGGGCAGGGAGCGCAGGCTCCACTTGCAGCCCGGATGGGAGCGCTGGCACCGGGACGTGTGGGGCTGTGCCTCTCCTCCCCAGCCTGGCAGCCGGCCCTGGCAGCGTGTGAATCCATCACACCTCGTGTGTGCATCCATCACACCTCGTGTGTGCATCCATCACGCCTCGCGTGTGCATCCCAGGGCCCCGGGCCGCCGCTGCCACGCGTGAGGGCCACGAGCCACCCGGCACCGCTCCCGACAGTGCTGGTTAAAACACACCTGTACAGAAAAACACCCCAAAATACAGGAACCTGTCAAATTGTTCTGTTTGGATTACACTGGCGAGGAGATTTGGAGGAGGCTGGCTTTGAAGCGTTTCTTATTTTGAAGGCAATTGTGCTGTTCGTTACCACTCGAACCATCAGAGAACACAAGGTGGTACGAGCCAGACCCCTGTGCTGGGCAGGTATCAATATTCACGTACGATACAAATGACTGAAGCACTGATTTAGCTGAACACAAATTATTTTTCTGCAGCAAAACAAAATAATTTTAAAACATTAATAGCCCAGTAAATCTGGGGTTTTTGTTGTTTTGTTCCAGGTTAGAGCAAAATTTCAAGGCTGCTGAAGCCCCGTAAAACCAACTCGGGTTAAGCTGTTTGTTTCATCATTTTTTAAGAGATAATTGAATTCCCAGGCACATCCTGAAATTACTATCAATCAGTCCAGTCACTCCAGTATATTCATCAGCTATATGGGATACTAATCCAGACCGTTTAAAGAAATAACTAGCTATTGGAAACCTCTCCACAGTCCTGCACCAATCTTCCTAATTATTAAAAATAGAGCTATAACCTGGCTGCCTCTTCCTGACATCATTAGACCTGAAAGAGGAAATAAAATCCATTTGATAAAATTGGAAGTGCTGCAGAGAACAGTTAGAAAACCAAGCCTGGTCTTCCTTTCCAGTCCAACACAGGGACACACGTGGCTGTGCCCCCAGCCCAGTTCTTGGCAGCACTGGCCACACTGGCTCCTGCAGCCTTGGTGCTGGGCACTAGCATGGGCCAGGAACGGGCACAGGACTTTCTCGTGCTCCCTTGAGATTTCACTTCCCCATCTATTGCCATTCCCACCTCCCAGCTGCTCTGCCTCCCTTGAAGCCACAGCCCCTTCAAAGCAGGGGGTGTCCATACAGGCCGTGTGCTCCCTGGGACGATCCTGCTCCGCGTTCACATCTTGCAGCAGGATTCACAGGCTTTCTCTCCCAGTCCCATCTCTTGGGCGATCCTACTGGACTTGCTGTGCTCAGTCTCCTACCCCCACACAATATCAGGGCCCCAGTTCCTCAGCAGCCATCAGCAGTTCCTAATGCGCTGCTTCTTTGATCTGAACCTGATAAACCTCAAATGGACATTCCTGGGGTTCCCAGCATCCCACGAGGCTACTGGGACTCCCAAGCTCATCTCAAGCTGAGCGCAGCAATTTGCCAGCCCTGAACTCCCTCCCCAAAGTCGCACTCCTGCCTGTTAGGCAAGTGTCCCAAATTCAGATCCCTCCATCCCAGCCCACGGGGCAGGCAGCCGACAGACGGAGCCAGTTTGGATCCACTGCAGCTGTCCTCTCCCCTGGCAGCCGTGGTTCATTACAGCTGACTAAGATGAATGCCCGTATCCGTGGCAGCCTCCTCAGCGCAGTACCCATGGCAGCCCCGAGCAGATAAGATGCTTGTACACGACACGTTACAGCCTGTCCTGGCAGCTCTGCCGGCCCCGCGCTGGCAATCAGGAGACTGAGCTGAAAACAATTAAAAATGGAATGGCATAGCTCTCTTACCTGGGAATTGACCCAGAAAGGAGATTAGAATAAGGCTGTGGGAAATAGCATGAGGTAGTTTACAGCTCCAGTGTTCTCCATCTGAGCCAAGCATGCAAGGAATGATAATCCTCAGCCCGATGTTTCTCCTGCTGTCATAAGCACTGTTTTCTTCTGGGGACTTGGGGATTTTAGTTTTGCTTTTTCTTGTTTTTCTTTTAAAACCAAGCACAGACACGGTCTGCACTGCATGGAAGCAGCAAGTCCATAGCATCCATCCCACCAGCCCTCCACACTCCACCATGGCTATGCTTGAAACGACTGATCCAACTGCAGGCTCTGAGTAGCTGCTCCTGCACAACACAGCTGCGTGGAGATAGATGGAAGAAGGGAAAGCCCTTGGCTATGTCTTTGCCATTGCTGCTTTCCTTTGCCTCAATTCCTAATACAGATTTTATGTACAAGGAACTCTAAGAAATACCAATAGAGCAGGGGGAACACAAGCACTCGTGCTGATGGTCTGCAGCATGGTATAGATTAATTGTGGCTCTCTAGTACTGGGAACCACAACCCATGAATTCATAATCATCACAGACAACTGCTGAACACAACAGCTGCTCAGGCTCCCCATTACATGTATTTATAGTGGTGGCAATCCAGAAAACAGACACTGCTTTACGGAGAGCGTTAAAAAGTGATGCCATTTGCAACACACACACACACACATTAAACAACCATAAAGCTCCCCCCTGCACTGCACAGCATTGTAATAGATGTTGGCATTATGTCAGGAAAAGCAGTTTCCTGGATTCAGCCACATTAATGTTCAGCCTAATGAACTCTCTGGAGGAGCTGTCATAAATGACAGAATATCATAAAAGAGCTTTGCCGCCAATAGAGGCCAGTGAGAGCACAGACACTGATTACATGCACGGGATGAGCTCGGAGCTGTGATGTTCCAAGGCAAGGCAGTGATATTTCTGGTTTATCAGTTATTCATTGGGTTAAGTTTGCTGCTTTTATCTCTGCAGGTACATTTGAAGTAGGATTCAAGGAAAAGAACTTAAAAGATTTCCTCCAAAGTTATTAAAGATAATAATTGAAATAGTTCTTTTGCCTGATGATAAAGCCAATGGCTAAAATTATTCAAGCTTTTAAAAATCAGATAATAAACTTAAGTTTCTCCCTACTGGTAATCGGCTCATTTCATTGCAAAGATCTTCCTAAAAATTCAGCTTTGTTAACTCCAGTCTTGTCAGGTTATTCCGTGGTGTGTAGGTGTTTTGTTTGTTTGTTTTGTTTTATTGGGGGGGAGGGTGTGTTTGTTAAGGATTTTTTAAATTGTATAGACACTAGGGAAGAGGGAGATGGGACCACATGGAATATTTCTTTCAGTTCAGCCGCTACGTTTAACCCACACTGACAAGTTCACCCACCAGAAAGCATTTACCCTAAAACACTCACAGGTCTCAGGAGCTGGGACCATTTCTGAGTGAAAGGTCTGTACAGCCAGTCCCACCCCGCAAGGAGAAGTTCCTCTCCTGCAGCACACTTCTTCAGTGTGGAGCGCAGCAACCACGGCTTGGACGCCCAGAGTCCAATGGCAGCTCTGACCACCACCCTTTCTGTGGTGGCATCCAACCAGCAGAGAACTTAATTCAGCAAGCAGCCAACCCACGTAACAATTCACCGACCACTCACAGACTATTGCCTGCTTCCCTTTGGGAATGCAGGTACATGCCTTCCCATCCACGGTGAGTGTCCTCTGAGGATAGCAGCATTTCTGTGTTGGTTGCACCTCAAACAGACCTTTTCCCTTCTTCTCTTTGGCTTCATTCCTTTTTCAGTGCCTTCCTGCCTAATTTGGGCTCCCTTTGCTATTTTCTGCCCCTTTCCCTCTTCACCCTACCGGTGATCACAAGTGGAACACACAGGATTTCATGTCACACTGTCACAGCAAGGATAGTGGAACAACTCTGTAATTAGTCCAAACCAGCTCCATCATTTCTTTTAGCAAAGAGTGGTTTTACACAAATTGCAGCTGCAGCCTCGTTTCCAGAGAAACAGATACTCAAGGTTTGGATACAAACTCCAGCCCCCATGCCACAACCCTCTGCTCCCTTGGAGCACGGTGGAGCCCACACAACTGGGTAAGCAGCCTGACACAGAATAATTTCTCCATCATTTCCAAGACCAGCGAGGGACAAGACACCAAATGTGCTGTGCTTCACAACCCCCCAAAGCCAGTAACACAACACCTGCTGGGATGAATCAAATCAATCCTCTGCCCAGCGTGGTACCAGCAAAGCAGGCAAAGCCAGGTGCAATTCCCACTTTTCTTCCCAGGCTCTGCCACAGCTTTTTGGGAGAACAAACACTGCTGCAGTTTTGCAGACACCTCCTTTGCTTTCTTCTCTAACCCCTACAAAGGGGAGCCAGTAGGAGCTAATAGAGCCTCCTGCAAGATTAAAGTAATTCTGCAAGTCGAAGGTGTCCTCATTTAATAATCTCTGGATCTCTATCACCCTGACAGCATGTCTTCATCAAGCCATTACAGTCTGAAAAGAAGCGGGGACAGGAGATAGGGAGGCCTGTCACAGTCACTGGTGAGCTGGCTCCACAGCTTACCTGTCGGCTGCAATCAGGCATCCAGAGATTGCTCTGCAGCAGATCTGGGAAAAAAAAAAAAAGAAAAATCAATCACCATCATCCTGATGTGATAAAATCCTCAGTGCTCCAGACATGCGAGGTCATTGATCACTTCCTCATAACATACATCACTCCCTTGCTCTTCCTCAAAAATAAACCCACCAAAAATTGAAATACAGAAGGCAGCCCTGCCTCTGTCGAACAATCCCAATCCCTTCCCCCCAAACCCCTTAACAATAACTATTAAAAAGATGCCCACCCCAAAGAGTCAAGCGGTGCTTCAGTCACGAGAAGAACATAAACTGGGGTGATGATGTAGTCATTAAAGCAAGACTTTTCCCAGGGTTAGGAGCAAGAAAGCTCTGGAGACAGTTTAGAGGTGAGTTAGGAGTCCTCAGAAGAGCTTTAGATGAGGATGGTGTCAGCCCAGCCCCACTTCACCAGCCAGATTCCACTCTCAGACTGCTACAGAGCTACAGGACAGACAGGGACAAAGGGAGAGGGGGAGTCACCTCCCTGCATTTATCCCCTCACTAATCCCTCCTCTCCTGGAGTGTCTCACCTGAGCCACTGCCACTGACAGGTGTGGAGGGTGACTGAGCCCATCTGAGGGTTTGGGGCTTGGCCCTGAGAGGCTTCTCACATTTCTGTGGTACAGAGGGAGCTCAGGCACCAGCACAAGCACTTGGCTCCTTCTGGGGCTCAGGGTGGGCTGGAAGGGGCCCCCAAAGAGTGGACAGGCAGTAGGGCTCAGCAGGACACAGGTTACATCCCAAACCCATCAGTGCAGGCGTGCTGCCCTGCAGGTTAATTAAAGCACTGTTTTGTCACTGGCACTAGAAGAGCAGAGCTGGGTGTGGGTCTCCAGTTTTGGAAAGGAACTTCCATTTCTTTGGACTCCCTGAACAGCAAAAACACAAACGCAGGCAAAGAAATCAAATGTTGCCTTGCTTTCCTTGAGACTTGTTCCTGGAAAACAATCCAGTTCCTTTTAAAATGGTCCTGAATCCCTGTATTTCCAGCTTTTTCTCACTGCTTGAACAAATACCATGCTCCCAGTATACCCTCCCATCTGCTAAATGCTTCCAGAAATTTTGGGTCTCTTTTCATTTACCACCTTAATTAATTGCCCTGAAGCTGACCTTTCCCTTTCTTACCTTTTGCTTGTTTATCAGCTCATTCTTGCAACATTTGTTAATTGTTGCAGACAGTTGTGTTTACGGAGGATTTGCTCCTTTCCTGCCAATCTTCTCTTTCCACTTGACCCTGCAGTAACTTTGCCTATCAAAGTAAACAGAAGCTGCCTGGTTTGCATACGGAAGAATAAGGACAGTGAGTGGCAAACAAACGGGCATTGTTGCAATACATTGTGGTGTTCATGGCTGCAAGTTCCCCACCTCTGCCCCAGGGGAAGGGAGAGGTGTTTAGCTAGAGGAGAACAAACAGCACGGTCCCCCCTCTATCCCCTGCCCCGGTGGCTTGGCTGGGGACGCAGTTGTGTAAAGCAGCAGAGGTGGAAGCTGAACACTGTTTATGTAAAGCAGCAGATGGTGGCATTACATAATCTGAAATGTTATATATGTATATATATTTATATATCGATATCACTGAGGCAACAGGACATTACATCTCGGGGACAATGTGTATTGCTGGTTGTGGGGTGGGCCTACAAACCATGTGACAAGTTGAACATGTTTTTGGGTCATGGGCTATGTCTCAAGAACAAAAAGTTTAGGTGCAGATTTCCATCTCAAACCTTCTCCCAGCGGAAGGAAGAAGGGAAGGCTAAAAGTCATGAGAGAAAAAGTAAGAAATTGTCCCTGCCGAGTCCAGGTCCTGCAAAAGCAGCAGCATAAATAGCCAAACGTGTAAATGATTGTGGAATTCCAGGTATGTGCTACATGCTGAATCCCTGCAAAATCTGGCCCAAACCCCTTTACTGCAGAACCCAGGACCTGCTGATAGCACCACACACGTGGGGTACACGTTGTTTGAACCCTCGGTGTCCAGGCTGTCCTGTGCTGGTGTCAGTGAGCTGAGCACCACGGAGACCTCAGGCCGTGCAGGAGGTGGACACTGCTGTGGACACTGCTCCATGTCCTTTGTCACAAGCTGCCAGACTGAAGGAGTGACAAAAGCTTGTGTGGATGGAGCCCAGGTGTCTATGCTGAAATGACCGTGGAGCACGGGGCTCCCAGCTGAAGGCAACTGCCAGCACCTGTACAGGAGAAAGGAAGCGCCCACCCGCACACCACCAGCGCCACCAGACACCTCCCACTCGTCTGTTTCAGCACTCAAAGAGTTACTGCCACGCATCCTGTGATGGGAGCTGGCCATTTTGGCAGAGAACACAGGCATTGCCCCTGCAAGTTGGTGCTGGGCTTGAAAGGGCCATTGGCCTTTAAATTCAGAAAGAGCAGCAGGCATTGAGTGCACATTAATTTAAAATGTAATTTTTATCCTCTGCCTGGGACTCACGTGGGATTTATGCTATTAAATATTAAATACCAAGACCTTTATGCAATGAGGCAGTTTTACTGAATAAAATTATATTGAACAATGAAATCAGAAGCTTTGCAAATATTAACCATGTGATGAGTTTCAGAAAACAGGGTGAGGATGCAGAGGGGAGGTGTTCTGCAGTCAGTGACCCCCAGTGAGCTCCTGGCCCAGGGGCTTGTGGCCTCTGGCATGGGCCTGAACGAGGGGCTCTTTCTTACAGCTGCACTGCGCCAGTGCCTGCACCCTCGTGAGGGCAAGGCTTGCACGTCAAAACAGGGGTGTGAAGGGTAGCTCAGCTTCCAGTTTGTGAGAAGTCCAACAGCAAATTACAATTTTCTTTTTATTTTGGGGGTTTTTTTCCTTACATGGCACTCCAGGGAATTATTTGAATATTCTGCATGAGAATGGTGATTACTTTGTCAAGACTGGCTGTTGGAGTGACACGGAGCTGATTTCATTCCATGCCTGGATGGGAACAGAAATACTGCTGGAGCAATTGCCAAAACTGACCTCTAATTAACACTGGTCCCACTGAACCTCGGTTCTCTAGGACTTGCAAATAAACAACAAAGTCCCAAATTTAACAACTGTTCAGTAATGTGTTTTACTCTTAGATTGTTTCAGGATTTAAAACAATGGGATATAAGTTATTATCCCACCTCACAGGCTGGCTGGTACCCAAGCGTTGACGCCCATCTGGGCCATACCTGCTCTGTGAGCCTTGATTTCAGAAAACCTGCTCAAATGTGGTCTGGGATACAACTCAGCATTAGCACGGGTTAAGAACCTGCTCCACGTGAGGCACTTCTCTGAAGTTCCTGTATTTAAATATTTTCCTAACCCAAAATGTTTGAGTCTTCTCTCACAGGAGGTCATTTGTCAGCAAGTACCCAGAGCATGAACTGGGAGAGGTAAGAGCATCTTGCTATTAGAGCCGAGAGACCGGTCCTCTTTTTGAGCAATTCACTGAGGTTTTCTAAGTGGAGAGGAGAGAGGAAAGCTCTTTGTTAAAATGCTCATCTTACAAAAATAGAACAGGAAGAAAACTCTCTTTCCCAAGTTCTTGAAATGGACGTGATGTTGAGACTGAGATTTTTAGAACAGAAGACTAATGTGATGAAAAGTAATTGGAAACCTGTTTGAACCGCTTTAAAAAGATTGTCTTTGAGGAAAACATCCATTTAAGAGGAAATAAAGAAGCGTAAGGGCCTGGAGGCAAAGCAACCTTCAAGAAAGTGTATGGCTTGCTTCTGCAGCCCAGGGAGCGAGCATTCCAGGTTGAGCAGCCCCAGCTCAGCTGTGTGCTCCCCTGGCCAAAACACTCTGTCCATCACTGCTACTGGGGAAAAAAGCCGCACAGAGAAGCCCAGGCAGCAGGAACACAGGTACCATGGAACAATGTAAATACAGACATTAGTATAATTTCTGTCAGAACAGATGACTGGAGGAGTTTCTGCTGTACCATTTGCAGTTCCAAATTTAACCTATTCCACAAGAAGGAGGTTTCCAAACACTAAACATGTTTCCCATGTGCTGTGGAAGGACTCTGTGTACCTTTGAAATTAGCTGTCTCCATGATTTCTGTTGCATCTGCTTATAGTCCAGCAACCTGCCAAGGACAGAGCCAGCCAAAATAGCAATAAAAATAATTTCCAAGGTCGGGGGAGTGCATCATGCTTGGGGCAGTAAAAATCTCAGCTTTGCTCTAAGCTGCGTTGATAATGGGCACCAGAGACAGCAGGGAGGACTTTCCGCCGGGGCGTTATGCTGCTTGGTGTCCATATGGCTCAGTGATATTTTGCTCGATTTTATTTCATGGTTGGAGAGATCAGAGTTTTCCTTGAAGAGCTGGCAGGCAGAGCAGACAAAATTCCCACGGTATTTTCCTGTTCCAGCAGCAAACTGCAAGGAGAAGAGTCCCTGCTGGGCTCTCGCGGATGAGAGGGCTCTGGAGCAGCAGTGGCACGCCAGGACACAGAACTGTGCAGGAGCTGAGGACAATTCCTCAGAGAAGGGCTGGCTGACACTCACCTCCCCTCCTGCCCAAGTGAGGGAGCGGCGCGGTCGGAACAGGCACTGCCACCCGATGCAGACCATGTCCATCCCTCTGCCTTGGAATCCTGTTCAGATAGCACTTCCAAAAGCACCCAAACCTCTTAAAGCTGGGAGAAGCCAGGAAAGTCAGTGTGGTCTGGGAAGCTTTAGGAAAAGATATAAAGGTAAATATTGCCATCTCAATAACGACAGCTTCACACTACTGCAACTACTCTTCTATCAATATTTTGATGTTTTCACTCACTGTCATTACAAATAACTTATTCCTGTCCCCAGACACCAACCAGAGCCACCATTAGTAATATTCTGACCACAGGCAGGTGTAATAAAATTGATCAAGGTGTTGACACTTAAAAGATACAAGTAAAGGAACATGATAAACTGCCAAGGACTGCGAGCAAGAAACACGGTGTTCTTTCTTTGTGAAATAGCACCTGGCAGGGATGGGTCTTTTGCCTTTGTTTTGTGTAGACAACAGCTTTCAAATTACCCAGGTAATGCACTTGGCCTCTCAGAGCAGAACGGGTTGGCAAAATGGCCCTTGTGCCCTTGAACACAGGGTGTCCCTGCTCTGGGCATCCAAAGAAGTGGGGGACTCAGAAGAGCTCCATCATAATTTGTGCCCCCTCTCACAAACTCACATGAATCCACATGTGTGCAACTCCTAGCAAACACCTCTGCACATTTCCCTCCTGCCCCACATATATGCCAGTTTTAACTAAACTGTGCATTACATGCCAACAAGATCATTGTGTGGACATGCCTAGCTTGTACGAAAACATCCATCCCAGCCAAATAAAATATTTATGTTATTTTCAGCTTCTGCTACTTTAAACAAAAAATTAAAAGGGCAGCAGTAGGCTGAGAACATCACTGTGCAGGAACAAAAGTGGGGAGCACAAAAGAGATGTTGGGTCCTGAAGCCAGAGAGGGTTGATTCCCAAACACACTTTGGGAAGGCTTGAGATGCACAGCATTAAAACAACAGCCCAAGCACATCAGGGACATGGCCCCGGGTGTCAGGAGTACTGCCAGGGCCAGCACCAGCCACAGGCACACCCAGTCATCTCCCCTCCCACCCAGCCCACCTGCTTTGCCTGTGGAGACACCACAGTGTGGGGAAGCAGCTTGGCTTACACGGAACACCAGGATCATGCCCTGGACTGAGGAGGTGATGCTCTCCTGGTCCTTTCACTGTTTCACAGAAAGCTGCCACTTCTTCCAGCAGCTCCACGTCTGTGATGTGCACAAAGGAAAATTAGGAAGATGCTGTTGCTGAGTACCTGGCAAACCACTGTGGCAAATTCCCTGGAAAAGTGAAGAATTCTAAAGGGCAGTGCAAAATAATGGATTGCTCCAACAAAGGTGGTTTGACAGCAGCTGCATGATTTGAATTCAATGAGAGAAAAAACACGGCAGGGCCTAAACAAGAGTGTTGACCATGAAGTAGACTTTCCTGGAACTGAAGTGAAAAGGCTAATTCATCAAGCTGTAATGAGAACCTCATTGTCATTCATCTTTTATGTGAACATTTGCAGGCAAGAGCCTGGATGTCAGGGGAAAGCCCTGTAATTAATTTATCTCTGTTGTGTAAAAGGTAACGGATCTGAACAATAGGTTCTGTCCCAGCACAGCTGCCTCAAATAAAAATCAAAGTGATTATTTAGGTATTATTTCTGCTTCCATCAAATGAAAAATAAGTAGCTGCAGAAAAACTGGAACCACGAAAAATACACTGTTTGACGGAAAAGGTGCAGAAGACCACTTCCAAAAATCATATTGGCAAAAACAACCCAAACCCTCAGCAGTGAGGAGTAAAAAAAAAAATCATTTGTTTGTTGCAAAGAGACAATTTTATACATATCTGAAGGTACCAAGCTAGGATTAAGGCCAAATAACAGAGGCAACAGTCAAAGTTATTTCCCATGGATAATTGGCCCTCAATGTTCAGAAGACCACGTCAAGACTCCCTACAATTACAAAACCCTGGCTCACTCTTGTTGTGCTTGCTTTAATCAAAACCCTTTATTTCATGGAAAGCACAAGAGGCACTGGAGGACCTGACACCCACTGAAAGTCAGCAAAATCTGTGTGCTTCATAGCAATTTCTGCCTTTGCCCTCACTGCCTCCTGCATCTCCAGCAGCTGTGGTCTGCAGGATGCTGGAGGGGTTTTAGGCACTCAGCCGCTTCCTCTCGAGGGGCCCTGGGCCCCCACGGGCTCCGGCCCCTGGCGGGAGCAGTGTCCTGCTGCTGCAGGGGCGCGGGGGCCAAAGGAAACTCGCTGTGGCTGCTGCAGACAGAGCTCGGCACCCGCTCTGTCCCCGTCCATCACCGCCCGGCAGCTTCCATCCAGCAGTTTCAAACCTCAGGAAGCGAGTGGAAAGACAAGGGAGTGGGACAGCTGGGGCTGCATTAATTACCAGTCACAGCGGGTGATGTATCGATATGTAAAAAGAAGAAAGAGCAGCCTGGGTCGCTGTTTGCAGCCAATGCGTTAGGTGAGCTAATTAAAGAGACAAGAAGGAAATTACAGTCAGTGGAAACTGAGGTAGTTGATGTCTGAGAAAGGAAAAAACCACCCTGCTGCCCATGCCAGACCTGCCAGGTGTCCCTCCACGGCCACAGCTGTGCTCAGTGCAGGGACCGTGCAGGGCCAGCAGGTAGCAGGGTGTTTTAGGAGGAGGAAAGCACAGCAAAGGAGAAAGAAAAGGCAAAGAAATACTGCTGAGTCCTGAAACACAAAAGCAACAGCAATTTGGGTCTGTTCCTAGAGCTGAGATCCTATTTTTTTCTACTTTACATCACCATGGAACTCTTGAAATTAAAACAACCAGGGTGCTCGCCAATACACTGGTGAGTCTACAAATATGTAGGTCTCCAGAATTTTTGAATTTTTTTTTTTTTTTTTTTTTTCCTGTTTGGTGGTGTGGTTGGAATTTAGCCTTTAAGGATGTTTTTGCCAGCTGGGATATCCCAGAGGACATGTTTCTTTCTCTGTTTTGCTGGCAACCATGAGGAAAAAATCGTAATGAATGACCTCTTTTCTCTTTTCCTTCTGCACCAGCTGGCTCTGATACCCCTTCCCAACCTCCACCCACATCTTCTATGAAAACAGAATCTCATTTCCCAGAGACTTCTTCAGGCTTCTCAAGATAATGAAAAAACCAGCATGATGGAAATACTTTGCATGGGCTTTCCTCTTTCAAATGAACTCGCTTTTTTATTTGGAAAGATATTGGAATAAGTAATTTCCCTCTATTCTGTTAATCCCGGCTCCCTGCACATCAAGACGCATCCTGAGCTGGCCGTACTGAAAGCCATGAGATAACCTTCCCGCGGCAGAGACAGGGCTCTCTGCAATTGCTACGACTAAAGGGTTTGCCAGAAGGAAAACACAGAATGGGTCTTCAGGAGTGTGCGGGAAGAAAAAAAGCAAGAGGATAGGATTTTTTTCCTTTAACTATCTCCTCTCGATTCTTTATTTCCACAGAAGGTGAGCAGCGTGGATGCAGCCCTTCCCAAGGGCGGCTCCAGCGCTGTCGCGCGCGGGGAGCGGGGCCGGCTCAGCGCCCGCAGTGCTGGGGCTGAGCTCCACGCTGGACACCAGGCAGGACGGGAACATCCCAAAAAGGGAAGTCTCAGTCTCCAGCCGAGCCCAGAGGGTGGATCTGCAAAAAAAAAAAAAAAAAAAAATTGACTGATGTTTTCCCTCCTTTAGTGTTTTCTTTTTCACATTAAGTTTTCTCCAGTTCCAGTTGTTCTGGTTTGAGTCCAGTTTGCTCCGTGGGCATGACAGGTTGCTTAGCAGCTGACTTTAAAATTCGATTATTGTATTAATATTGATGCTATCATTGCATGAATCATGATTCCTGTAGGAGGAATAATTTAAGTTTCTTTAAAATATTGATTTTGGAAAGATACCAAAGTGGAGGCACATGGGGCTGAATCCTGCTGGCACAGCAGCTGGAGCATGAGCATCACCGACTGTGCAGGGTGGGATGGAGACTGGGAAAATCAGATGGAAATTCTGGGATAATTTAGATTTTAATGCAGCTGCCCTCCCCTGGGGGCACAAACTCAGGACAACACAAAAATGTTTCTGCATTTGAAGGAGCTGATGTTCTCATGTGTACAGGAATAACCTTTTCTTTGAGCCAGGGAGATTTCCAAAGCCATAAACATAGGTGCTAAAAATCTTATCTGGAATCTCTAGAATATGATCAGAAGTCAAAAGAAGTCATGAACGCAGAGTTCTGTCAAGAATGACTGTATTCTCTCAATATTTGCCACATAAAATACAAAAAATGGGCTATATAAATAACATTCTGTGAAAATGTCCTTAATGGGCTGTGCTTTGACACATCTTTAAGATCATAAACTTCACTCTTTTTAATGTTTTTGGTAAGACTTGTAATGAGAAAAGACAATTCTGAAGTCCTGACATTAATAAGTCTATTGTAAAAAGGTCACCTTCGCCTAAGAATGTTTTATTATCAGTGGAGCAGAATAGCTGTGAATATGTAATGGCTTTTATCTGATGATTGCCTTGTATTCTTTCTAAGGAAAGACGGCTTCAGATGTTGATAATTTACATATAAGCGTTGAAGTGTTTGGCAGCAGAAAAACAAACTGGTTCAGAGAAATTAATTATAAAGCAGCCATAGAAGAGACATGAAAATTAACTTCTGATCTTTGTGCGTCTCTAAGAGGTTTTAAAAATCACCACAGGACTGCCTGTCCCCTGGGATGCCACTGCACGGCCAGAGTCAAACCACACACTGGAGATTCACTTTCTGTATAAATCACTGGAAAGGTTATTTCTCATTTTCATTTCGTTTTTCCACTTCGGTGTAGAAGCTCCACCACTTGCATTTAGCAGAACATAACGGACTGGGAGGTACACAGAGAGGAGATGTAGATCTAGGTAGATGTAGATCCAGGTAGATGGGAGTGTTAGTGGGAACGGGAGCTCAGATTAACAGCTCAGACCAGCAGCCACACGCACAACCAGAGCTGTGTGAAGGTCCCTGTCCGCAGGAGCTGCCAGCAGCAGAGACAAAGGGGAATTAGCAGTCAGGATCAAACTGAACACGTGTGGGACAAGCGAGCTCATGGAGTCCCTCCAGGAGCTGCCAGCCTGGCTGGGTCTGCTGTGGGGTACAGAGCCTGTTCTGCAGCCACTGACCCAACTGTGCAGCTCAGAAATGCCCCTCCTGCCTGCCACGACCCCAAACACAACACGCTCTGTGCTCATGTTGGATTAGGTTTGCCCAGGAGAACTGGGTGTTCATAAATAGCTATGCCAGAGCTTGTTTGTTATTTTGAGTCACTACATTTCACTTAATTACTCCTGATCTACCACCAATGAAGGTTTTTCAACAGAAGCTGCCTCTGTTAAGAAACCATTTTTATATACTAATGATCTTATCTTAGGAATGCTTTTCAAAGAGCAATTAAACATCATGCTCCATTTGCCAGGGGACACAGTGAAAAGTAGGGATTTTTTTATAGTTGTAGTTTCAAGAAAAAAATATTTTCTAAAGGTGCTATCTGGGACAAAGGCTTTGTCCTACTGTGAAGTCCAATTACCTGGGGACCAAATAACTGCGGAACTTTGTAAGTGCAACAGTACTATGCCAACTCATCAGTATTTCAGAGGAAAGAGGGTGGCTATTCAGAGACGAGGGTTTTTTGTTGCAAAGTGATGGCTGCTGACTCCTGGAAGCCATTTCATGGTTCTGCAGGGGAGCAGCATGCCACCTCTCATAACAGCACCCAGTTCCTTTCCTGTGCCAGAGCATCAGAGAACACACAGGAGCAGCTCTGAGGGGTACTGAGGGACTGGGAAAGGGATGGAGAAGAACCAGAGGAGCAGGACAGGCAGCAATCGAGATTTGTCAGGAACCCTTTTGTCAAGAAGCTGGAGAGACCTGAACTGTAAATGGGACTTAGACAGCAGGAGAAGAGAGGATAAAGCAATCCAGAACGTAGGGAAAGCTTGAGGATGTGCAGCTGCAGCTCTCCAGGAGTCAGATGAGCTGAGGTTGAACTCTTGAGGTGCTTCCAAGCATGTCCTGTGCTATTTGCACCAATTACAGGGCTGCTGTCCAGCCTGCCCTCCAGTTTGGAGCCTAATATGAAACAGGAGGAGCCTTAATCTCTCTGTATCAGGAAATGGGTATTTAACCTAATTTTTTCAAACCCTAATTGCATTCTTATTCTTCCTAATACTGAGCTAATAAATGAGGCATTCCAGATTCCACCCTGGCATTTCAGCACACCATAAAAAAATACACAACAGATTAAGCAGCCATTAGCTGTGTCGTGCATTCTCAGCCCGTGCAGCTCCAGTGCCACATTTCACAGATGGGTTCAGCGACTGCTGTTCTGTGAGGGCAGGAGCAGCGGGGTGGGCTGATTAAACCAAACTAACAATGTAATTTGGGGCTGCTTCTTCTGTTTTATCATAATAAACTTGGGTTGGTTTGTGCTTTCTCCGTTCTGTCACCAGGGCATCTTTTTCAACAGAAGAAATCCAGTCCCAGTGATGGCACCCCCAGAGCAGAGCCCACCCTGAGAGAGGCCATGGGCACTGAGGTTCTCATGTGGGACTGTGCTTGTGTCTCCACTGAACACTGGCAGATGAAAATATTCACAGTTGCCACAAAACTTGCTTCATTTTTCATCCTGTTGTGGATGAAACACCTTCTTAATGTCTTTTACATCAAAGAAATTAGTTCTTTATCTGGTATCATCCAACCTGTTTTCCATTCCCAATGTCCATTCCCCTAGAAAGCTGAACAATAATTGGTATTCAGTGAATAAATTCTTATTACTTTTATTAATTATGTCACATTGTTCAACTCCCAATATAAGGGAATTACTGTTCTCAATACCAAGAAATGATGCTGCTCCTGTCAGGAGAAAGGGGTGAGGGATAAAAATTCCAGAAGTAATACTCCACCAGTGAAAGGCGACTTTTGTCAGCTCTCCTGAGCCCCAAACTCTGCTCGGAGCTCTGGCTACAGCCGAACACCCTGGTCCCTGGGGGGAGCAGCCAGCTGGCCAGGCACCCCCTGTGCCACCCTCCGTGCCGTGCCGTGTGAGCACACACACACCTTTCCCTGCCCCCAGCACACGCAGCGCTGCAACCCGGGCTCTGAAGCCACCACTGAGCTTCCAAAATCCACAGGCAGCAGGTCACAAAGCTCAAGTTAATCTGTATGTTGGTGTCTGATTCAGGGAAGCAAGATGAGGCTGCTCCAGCTCCTACACAGACAGAATTTATTCCACCCCATCTCACAAGAGATGTAGTGTTCCTTTTGTCTTGTTTTTAATTTTTATAAGAGGAAAAGACTTGAAAAAGGACGTATCTGCACAGCCTAATTCCCAATTGCACATTTCAGTTTTGAGTCCACAGATGAACAGGATGCAGTGGTGTGAATTGTTACAATAACATTAAAAATGCAGCAGAACTCATTATCCTAAATTTAATCTCTCCCTCTGAAATTCTGTCAGACTCATTATGTTGGCTCCCTTTTTGACATGGTTTAAGCACCTCCAGGGAGCAGCTGTTCAATACCAATAATAATGATTAAATTGCTGTCTAAAGCTTCACTGGACATCAAAAATAAGTAGATTAAATTCACACTTACAGACACTTTTTAGAGAAAACTATCAGTGTACCAAAATGGTGGAGCTTATGATATGCCCTTATGGAGTAACTAAACACCAGCTCACAGAGCAAATGTCACATAAACCTTATGGACACGGGACTCCGAGGGGTCCAGCTCACAGCCCTGAGGGGGGCTGTGTTCTCAGGGCAGCCAGAAGTTGACACTTCATCCAAACGTCTCACAAACTCCAGCTTTGGAAAGTGCTGCTTCCTGCCTTCTGGAGGTGCCATTCCCACTGCGCAGCATCAGCCAAGCCCCTCACAGGCTCCAGGTGCTCCCGCCTGGGCACCAACGAGCCCCAGCCCCGTCACACTGACCGAGCTGCGGGGCAGCCTCAGCAGAGCCTTTTCTTGGCACCTACAATGCAGCTCCACCACGTGCCTCGGCGTCTGCTCCAGGTCAGAGGGGCCTGGAGCACCCCAAAACTGTCTGCCTTTGACAGCTGCATCAGTGGGCCTAAAGGAAACATGTTTCACTCTTCAAATTCTCTTTAGTTTCTGATCGGACACAGTTACTTCAAAAGTACCACCATACAGATTCATCCATGGTTAAGACAATACCACCTCTTCTCAATAAAGGACCCCACTGAGATCACTGAGATTTAATCAGTACTCTAAATTAAAACACACATCCAAGTTTTCTTGAGGACAAGTAATGCAAGTGCATGTTTACATTTTGGAGGGGAGAGTCTTAAGTAGAGCTATGTATAGATGAATATCATCAACCAAATTTGTAATTAATTCCAGCAACTCATTAACCGTAGGAGTAAAGTCACTGGAGCTTCACTAGTTTATGGGACCTATGGATGGGTGTCCATTTACTTTACTAAAGTATGTAAATCATGCCAGGGTTTTATTAGGTGGTGCATTGACTAATACAGAGACCCTGTCCACCAGAGCTGCAAAGATCCAGAACAGCTTTTTCACTGAAATTCCACTTCAGTGCTCAGGAGTTAAGTGGGACACAAACAATACATAAACTTTGTGCTCATTTCTCCTTAAATTGTCAATATTCCCACTGAGAGTCAGTAAAACTGACCTTCAGCTGCCCTGATAAGTCATGGTTAAAGGAGCAGAGATCCTGAGCTGTGCCAGGTCTGTGTGCTCAGTCCTTTGAAGGCTGTGTCCCAGTGTGCATCCCTAAATAAACCAAAACTGAACTGAAAAGCCGCTTTGAATTATTATTAACAAGCACTGCACTATTCTAATTGGCCCCCTGGTGAATACTGGCCTAAGCATGGGGACAATAAGTTGCCTTACTGTGTGAAATTTCTGTTTTGAATTCAACAGTAAAAAAAGCCCCCCAAACTCAGAAGAAACATAAGAAACTGCACATAAGCACATAAGGACTGGTAAGAGCCCTCTGCCCGTTCAGCCACAGCTGGAACCACCACACAGTGATGGGCAGCCAAACTCCAGTGGCCCCAGCATCAAACCAGCAGTGGTGATTGAGTGTTTGAACTCAAGACTAAAACAGTCCTGTTTTTGTGTATCAGGACTGCTTGGAAACTATATTACTTAGTCTTTTACAAAGGCTGTTTCTTTTCTGAAGGCTGGGGGAAAGCACCTTGCAGAGCCCCACTGATGTGTTGCACCTCCTGCTGGACCTGGGATTTCCAGCATCACTCAGAAGTCAAAACAGGACAAAAAAAAGAGAGTCAAATCCTCCTACAGAAAGCAAGAACTGAGCCAAATCAGCCTCCAAGTAAGCTCCACCACTGCTGTTGCCACCCTCTATTCATCAGGAACAATGAGTGCAGGCATTGAAATTCCACACTGGTTTGATAAACAGAGTGCTGCTTTTTTAGTGTGTCACATTTAGGCAAGAGAACAGATTCTGGCTGTAAAAAAAGTACCCTTGGAACCTGCTTTTATAGTTCTTACTTGAAATATTTCTCAACAGTCCTCTTATCACATGCATTTAAACAACTGCAGCCTCACGAGTGTAATAACCAATAGCAAATCCACTGACTTTTCCAGGGCAGAAATACAAGTCCTACATGCAGGTCACAATTTAATGAGTTCACAGACAACAAAGCTCCCAAACCAGAGGGGAATCGATGCTAATTACGACAGGGAATCCCAGTGTCTCCACTGCATCTGTAGTGTCACCCACCTGCAAGCACCAACTTTTCACATATTGATTTTAAGGTTAGCATCAGGCATGGCACCTTGATGTGAAATGTGTCCCTCTGCCCTCAGATTTGCACTGACAGGGATCAAACAGCCAGTAATTGGTGGGGGGAAACATCCCATACTCCCCAGGCACAACTGGAACAAAGGAAATCCCAGATCCATGAATATTTAGCAACTTATTCCACACTCCTATGCATGACAGATGTATTTTGGTTTTAAAAGAATGTCAAAACCATTCACTGCAGTTCCCTTGTGAGATTAGAGTGGCCGCTTTTCTGGGAGTAGTTGGTTTTGTGGCTTCATCCTGCATCTTCCTGAGGACTGGTTTAGGGCTGGAACTGTTCAGGGGGGGAAATGGCATCCATACCGACATCTTTTATTTTCAATTTTCATTCCAATTACATTTATCTTTGGGCTTTGAGGTTGTTTACATCTGAAATATATCTGCGAGGAGTTCAAGTATTTCCTAGTCATTGCTCACGTTAGTTGTCTGAAGGGATTGTCAAGACAAAGGAGTCCCACACAACCACAGGTGCCGCCTGAGGAGCTGTGAGCAGCAGGCTGGGCCGGAGGACGGAGCACGAGCCCTGCCTGCTGCCGCCCTGGCCAGCCCGGCTGTGGGGGCTGCCCGAGGCACCGCCGGGGCCACGGCCGGGAACTCGAGCTGGGGGCACGGGAGCCTTGGTGTGCCCAGCTGGCCGAGACGGGCTTGGGAGCCATGGCCAGCCCCTCGCGGGCCAGAGCAGCCACAGACACCTCCCCGTGGCCTTACCCACCCCTCGGGAATTCGGGGCGGGGCTGGCCGGGAGAGCTGTGCAAGGGGCAGAGGGGTACATAAAATGCTCCATCGCTGAATTTAATGCCTGGTGATAAAACGCTTCATCCATTCGGAAGGACGGTGCTTAAACAGATGCTGTTAGTGGTTGTATTTCAAAAGTCAATGGAGCTAAATAAATCTAAAATTTACTTCTACTAAAAGTGTTACAAGGCCAAGCTCTTTTTATTCTTTAGGTGTTCAATTAAGCAAAAATCCAGAGATCTGCTGGAGAATTTAAGACTGCCATGAACAGGAAAGCTTTTTAGTTAAGCTTTCATCTCTTCATGTGAAGAACTAAATTAATGATTTTTAAATAATTTACATCCCAGTAGTAGTGTTAAAAAAATGTCCCAAATGGAGCTAAAAGCATCGTAAATATCATTTCCTGTCAGATTATATGAAATACCCTGATAAATGAACAGCTCTTAAAAGGACACTAACAGTGGACTTGGAAGGTCTGACTCCAGGTTTCTAAAAATGCCAGCTCTGAGCAGCTGCCATTGGACTTCAGCTCTCCAGCCCTGAGCAAGCCATGAAATACAGAAGTGTGAGTGTGCACTTTTTTCCTTTCTCTGCTTTATCACATTAATGCTCATGTTTTGAAGAGCCTTATCCATCTAAGAAACAGAGGGAAACAAGTCATCAACCCAGAACTTGGGGAAGGGGAGAGAGACACGACTGTTTATCGGCTCCATAAAGATCCTTTTGAACGCATCACCAGCTGCCAACAAACGCTAATGTCTTTTATTTTCCTTTCAGTGAGTGCATGTGGGAGGGGAGGAGAGAGAGGAAGGAGTCTGTGTTAGCTCTGCTGTTACACTGCTGAATTAAGACAGCCACCTACCCATCATCTACTTCCAAATCCCTTTTGATTTTCAGACACAACTGACATTTCACTGCCTTCTCTTGCCCATCCTGCTTAAATATTAATGCATCCAAAGGTTCAGATGACTGCAGCCATCCAGAACAGAGAATCAGAAATTAAAAGCAAACAGGCAGAACAAAGCCCGGTAACAAGTGCGTGGTTCTGAACTTGCTGGGAAAGCTGAGATGAGCATACAGTCAGCTTGAGCTGTGAGTCATCCTTTCTTGTTATTAATGCAGTATTTATCAGCACTCACTCCTTTCCTCATGATTTCTGCCAGCTCTGTTTTCACACCATGTTCATCACCACAGCTTTCCCGTTTCTCTGCCCAGCTAGCACAGTGCCCGTCGTGCCCAGCAGGCCCAGCTCGTGTTCTCAGGCTCTGTCTGTGTCCCGTACTCCCACTGTGCCAGCAGCCTGTTTCTCTGGACGCTGTACTTCTTTTGCAATTATTTGTGTTTCTAAGTGACGGGGCAGCAGTGGGGAAATAAAAGTGACAGCCTACATGACGCCAGGTCACCAGGCTGCTCTGGGGATGGGGACAGCAAGGCCTGAGCACCACATGGCGTGTCCAACAGGGACATCCAGCAAACCATCACAGGAGCTGAGAACAGACACCAAACACTTCTATGACACCAGTCCCACCTTCCACACTGATCTGTCAGCCATGGGGAGGGTGAAAGATAGAACTCTTAGAAGAGGAAAACCATGCTCAGGAAAGAGAAGATGCCAAATGCAGACGTTACGGGAAGTGCTCAGCGTTTCCTTCCATTCAGCCTGAAAGTCAGAAATTATAATGGCTGAACCCCAAGAGAGAGAGGAGGATGAAAGGGCTTCGCCCCTGGCCATGTGACACTGCTCCTCTTTGTGGGACCAGATGCGAAGAAAGAGAGGAGAGAAGAAAAGCAAAGCTGGAGCTGAAAGGCTCTTTCCCCCCCCCCCCCTTTTTTTAAGAAAGAACAAAATTTAAACGATCCTGAAAGAACAACTCTTTCTTTCAAAGACATTAGTTTGGGAAGCTGGCTGTAAAAGGGTACATTTTTGAAATGTGGCTGCAGTTACCAAGCAACCTGCTCTGCTGCCAGCAGCGCCTCCGAATTCGGGGGAGGCAAAGCCCGCAGCTCTGCCCTCCCAGGACAGCGAGGGCAGCCGGGCAGCCCGGACAGCTGGCACACCACGGTGTGTGGAGCCAGGACCCTCCACCCAGAGTGGCCTCCAGAGCTAGCAGGGCCTTTGGAAGTTGTGAGGATGGCAAAACAATGGAGGCATTGCACTGACAGAGGATGGAGGAACAAGAAGAAGAGGAAAATCTGAAATCAGTCCAGTAGCTGCAGCAGAAGAGCTCTGGGTTTATGTGGGCGCAACTATAAGCAAAATTTGATGTATATTACTAAAACTAAGGCAAACAGCAAACAAAATTCTAAATTAACATTCACAGTTCTCATACGGATTGGACACACTGCAGTGCTTTGCAGGATTTTCTATAACCCAGGGACCTAACAGTGGAAAGAAGAAAATAGAGTCCCTGAAACCCAACCTTTCCAGGCTGAAAACCCCACAACTCTGCCTAGGTCCAGAGCTTCACCAGAGCTTTCATTCCATTAACTCCACACAAGGATATCATTACACTTTTCTAATCAAGAGCTGTTTTGTTACCTTCCATTACTGTTCTAAATGAGAATTAGGCACAACATGTGCTTAATTTAGGCTATGAGTTGAGCTGGCAAAAGTCTAAGCTTACATCCAACCTGTAAAAAGAGCTGAGGTGTTTTATTTCCCCCCATTTGGGGAAGAGAAGTGGCCCCAAAATTTCACAACCTCGCACTGTCCCAAATGTCTCCTGGCAGCCTCTCTCCCCAAAATGCCCTGAGCTGCCTGGTGCTGAGGGCTGGGTTCAAACCTCTCGGCTCAAAGCATTATCAGAAAGATTAAATGGCTGAGGATGCCAGTACCAAAGACGGGATTTGGGCAGCACCTCCCAGCGCCTCTTTCCACCAGTCTGAGCCCCCGTCCAGCAGCACCTGCCCCGATGTGGCAGCGTGAGCCCTGTGCTGCAGCGTCACTCGCACGGCGCTCGCAGCGCCGCCGCCGCAGCCTCTGCCCTTCCCAACAGCCAAAGCCAACTCTGGGAGATACCTGAGGAGCGTGAGATCCCTCACTGATCTGCACAGTCTTCAACACATGTTCTGTGCATGGCACTTGGCATATTCATTGGGTGCTCTGAGATCATGGGAAGGTTTGCCAATAATCATATTAGACTTCACAGTTTTCCCTATGTTACATCTAATACGGCGTGTATGTTATAAACACAGTCACTGTGAAAAGAGAGTGATGTTGTCGCTAAACAGCTGTTTTGCTTGGTTCTTTCATGAAATAACTGAAAATTGTAGGTAGGCATTACATGGAATGCCTAATCCCTGAGTATTTAGGATTATTAGATGAAAAGGACAAGAAAACTATTTGCTACATTACATTCCTCTATGAAACCACACAGTCTTTTAGGTAGTTCTTCTTGAAACCACACTGGCAAAACCTGTCACTTTCCTGAACTGATCCTTACTGTTACAATTGAGCCTATTTTCTGAAGTGACTGAAAGTTTCAGTCATTTAGCACAAGAACTGCTCCCACAACAGGATTCTAAAAGTAATGCCACTCATTCCAAATTTCTTTGCTGTATTTTGTGCAACAACCATGCAGAACCATCAAGCAGAGAAAGAAAGTGCCCAGGATTTTACTGAGACACTGACTGCCTCCAGCTGCCACTCCTCTCATCAGTGACTGATTTCACAACATGACCATAATGCACACAGGCTTTTTTCCCCCTCGTTTTGCCCCTTTTCTATTTTCTTGCTAATTTCCCCTAAATGGGGCTGGTTTGAGTCTTGAGTAGTGGCTTGACATTGCTGTTTGCAGCCCCTCAGCCAGGTCACCTTGTGGCAGCAGGACTCTTGCCCAGGGATGTAGCAGGTCTTGCGATTCCCCACGTGGTATTTTGTACACAAAGTCCTGGAAACAAACTGGCATTGGAGAGGGCTCAGTGCAGCAGGGCTCTTGTTTTATAAACCCTGGCAGTTTGTCTGGGCTTCACCTGTGTTTAGAAATCGAGGCAGAGCAGCTGTGGGACCCCCAAACAACAGTGCTTGTTTTCATGTCAAATCTGGGCAAACAGCTCATGTGTCAAAGTGACAGCATCTCCCTGGGATGCTCCTCACACCGAGCCGGTCTCTGCGGTGCTCTGAGCGTGCCAGGGCTGCAGCCCCAGGCAGCCGTCCCTCCTGCAGCCAAGGTCCTCAGCGGCCGTTGCTGCCCACACACAGCCTGTGGGGCACATGCTGTGGTCACGAGTTTGGTACATTTTCAGCCTAGTTTTTCTCACTGAGAGTGCTGACTGCATTTTCTCCACTGCTTCACCTGGGCACAGTCCTGCAATTCTATTGATTTAGGCCCCAACCCAGCACATTTAAAAATGTCATTACATTTAACATTTGATTAATTTAATTTCAGTAAAACTAAATTAATATCACAATTTTACAGCCTTAAAGCTGTACACCCACATAAAGGTGGGATGGGTTGCAGTCTAACAGATGCACAACTTGTTGGGGTTGAGAATAGACCTCCACCCATCAGCATTTTAAAATTTGAATGTCACACTGCTAAGCCTCAGGGTTTTCTGTTAATCAAAATTCACCAAATCACTCTAGGATTGCAGCCCTATCAGTCCACCAGGTCCCAGAGAACATTTGTTAAGAGCAAAAGCACTTTAGTTGTTCATGTTGAGCTGAACAACCAGGTTCCTCTTCTCCAATGTCATGTGGAGATGCGAAAGCCAAGTGTCATTTAAGTAGTTTGGGCCCCACTCACAGGGTGCTCTGCATGGAGAGATCCACACCCCTGCATCACTCAAGTCCATGGGACCGGTCACAGCATGAAGCACTGTGCAGCATACAGAGAAGAAACAGTCCCCATGTGGCATCCCAATTCCCTCTTTCCTCCCATGTCCAAGAAGCCCCCTGAGTGCTGCTTTCCCACAGCCAGGCAGGTGTTTGGTCTGATGTTTCTGATCCACACTCTCTGGCACAGGGAGGAACCAAAGGTGGGTCCCATAACCTCATTCTGTTTTGACTCCAAGAGATGGATCTCCATAGGTTTCATTAAATATGTGTAGACCACAGGGCGTTTCAAAACCCCAGGCAGGGGTGCAGCCTGCCCCCATTTAAATGCAGATGCTTTAAGAATAATTATAAATTGCTCAACCTCCATGTGAAGCAGCAGCAGAACGGAGCTGGAACATGCAGGGAAGGTGGCAGCGCAGGCAGTCCTTAGGACACCAGCAGCTGCCTTTCAGCTCTCACATTTATAAATAATTTATTTCCAGCCACCTGTGCCCAGAATAACAATTTTCTGCCTGAAATCTCCACGCTGGTGCCGGGAGGCTGTCAGGGACTCGCCTTCCCGGGACCCTCTCGACCTGTTGGGAAGGGGTCCGGGTCTCCAGAGGGGCAGCTCTGGAGGGATCTGCCCCTAGTGGGAAGAGGCACGAGAAACAAACACGGAGCATCCGTTCAGCTGATCGCATTAGGGCTTCTCGCTGCTGCTGCCGCCACTCAGCTCTCTGTCGATGCAGCCATCCGTGCGCTTGGACAAACACCCAGGCAGAGGGAATGGGTAGGTCTGGAAACGTCGGCAGCTGCAGAAGGCTGCAGAGCTCTGCTGTGAAGCAGCCTTAGAGGAGAGGCTGTTTCGCCGGGCAGGGGAGCGTTATGAAACACGAGCGCACTGGCCGTGCCTGAGGATTTCGGCGGCGCGGACACCGCTTCCATCCCGCCTGTTGNAGCGGGGCTGGGGCAGCTCCGGGCGCGGGCAGCGGGAGGGAGCGGAGCGCCGCAGACCCGAGGGGTGCGCGCAGGATTACGGCTCTGCGCGCTGGGAGCGGGAGGCAGGAGAAGGATTAGCAGAGAAGGGCAGGGGGAGCAGGATTTACCGGCTTTTCAGATATGCATTGCAGCCTTTTGTAATATTTCACTGGATTGTACAGGACTTTGCCTGGCTCCAGCAGGGGTTCCTCAGCCACAAAAGCAAGGTGAGGTTTTTCCTCTTGTTCTTACACCGTTCAGCATCTGCCTCTACGAGCCGTGTGCCAGCTGGCCTGGGCACGAGCAATAACCGGACAACTTTTTGCAGAGGCTGAGGCTGAGGCATTCATTGCAGTCTCAATGACTGTTTTACTAAATTTATCCACGGCATCTAAGTAAAGGGCTTATTTACAAAGCCTGCAGGTTGCTCTCGAGATGCCCTTCCCCGAGCATCCACGGAACATTATACTTGAAAAGTCAGCAATGGATACTGCAAATGTGTTTGTGTCACAGCCTGGCGAGGCAGGCTGGAATGTTCAGCCTCTGCAAACAGTTTCTGGAGCATCACTGTGCTGAACAAATAGACTCTAACAATGTTTAGTAGGTGAATGTTGCAGGAATTCACATATTGAAGGGTTTTAGAGAAAGAGCTGTGTGTTATTTTAATTTCAGTAGATTTCCTTGCACACAGGGAAAGATCTCATCTGTAGTTCCTGTGGGCTAAGGCAAACATAAATAGATGGTGCATTTGTTACAACATTCTTGTTCAAAACTTCAGCCACAGACCATATAGGGGCTGTTGGAAACTACAGATAGAGCATCCTTTGCTGGGTGCTTGAACTCTTAATATCTAAGGACATACATCATGCATAAATGTTTTATTGTTAATAAAATACATTTGAGATTCAGTAATAGTTTGCTGAAAGGTTTCAGTTTGGTGACAGCAGACTGTGTGTTACCTCTGGAGCACACATCCCTCTGTGTACAGGATGCACGCACATGTATGTGTCTGCACACGTGCACCTGAAATGTGGGCATGCGTGTGTCTGCATGCATCTTTTCCACACTGGCATGGAATCATTCCTGCTGATTACTGCATTATGACTTGAGCTAGGTAAAAAGCGTGGGATTAATGGAGAAATACCATGGTGTGATCTCTGCTCAAGCTGTCCCTGAGCACTTTCCAAGTCAGCACTCTCACAACAAGCCTTGCTGGACCATCTGCCTCCCACAGGCTCCTCTGCATCCCTCGCCTCAGGCTCACCAACAACATTATTGTCTGGATTTACACCTATCTATGCTAAAAAATTGATCTTAAAAAGTCGAATATCTGGTGAAAGAGCCATTGGGACAGAATTTGCGCAAGTTAGTGCTGACTCTCCAGCCTCAGGCTGCAGCTCTGCTCTGTGACATTGCCTTTCCCCTCCAAAGCTGAATTATCTGTCACTGTAAAACGCCTCCTGTATTGAATACACAGAGTATAATATATATTTTAAATTAGTGTTATTTTCAACTTGATTTGACCAGTTTATGGACTATAGAGTTTTTCTCCATCTGCCTGCTAACTCCACATAAAGATTTTTTCTTACTTATAACAGTTCAGTATTATTTAAAGCTTTTAACACAATCTCACCATCAAAGATAACTTTGCAATCTGATTACATCTTGTAGCAAGCCCATGCGTAGCAAGCAATGGTAAACTCACTGGAAAGCCCTCTCAAGCTGCAACACTTGTCACCACAGCACGTGGAGAAATTTGGGTGCTTCTATCTGATTTCCAACTTGTTGGCAGACCTGACAGGGAGACATGTGGGGTCAGCACAGACACATCCTCTAGCAAGGAAAACTTTTTAAGTTGTAAGAAATGCTTGAAGTTTCTCAGAATGATTTTAGCTATTGGAATAAAGGGAACTGCAAATACTTGACAGGGTCCCAACATCAAATTTGTGGCTTCTTAAGAGTTTTACTGTCTATGTGCATTCACACAATATGATATTTGTCTTGACTTTCCAAAACACCTTGAGATAATGGCGGTGTGTATCCAAGGAAAAAGCTGCAAGCCAGAATCTTTCAGCTGAGGTCTGACTGCATTTGTCCTCAAAGAAAGCTGACAAAAGAAAGGAGAGACAAGGAAGAGGGATGGATTTTTCTAAAAATAGTAATCATGAGTCCAATTCCCTTCAGTTTACAACAGAAAACATCGTCTTGCTTCCTTGCCAAGAACTCTGAATTTGCAAAATCCTGCTGGTCTTTAGACAAGGACTAACTCTTGATGAGCTGCACCTGTCAATGCAGCACTGACCTGAGCTTCTGCACTGAGCACATATTCAGGGACAGTCCTCAGTTAAGCAACTCTTCACCTGCGAGTCTTGGGCTGGTTTTCAGTGTCTTCAGCCTTTACCAGCATTCATGGCATCACTGAAAACACTCAGTCTTCCCTTAAAAATTCTGTAAATGCTCCTTCAGCTAGGAGAGTAGAATTGCCCAGAACTTTAACATGTTTCTTTTATTTCTCTTCACAAATACATTAATGCAGCTGCCTAATGTGACATCCTCTGTCACACTTTGCGAGTTCATTTTGGAAGCAAGGTACTGACTTGCTTTTCCTTATAGCAACTTTTTTGGTGGCAAGGCATCCTTTCCCTGCTGAAGTCCCAGCACCCTGTAGATCTGCGCTTCCTCTCACCCTGCCCAAAGCTGATACTTTCCAGTGCTAATTAGTGCCATTTTTTCAGTGCAGTGTTAACCCTTTTCATTGCCCTGTTCACCTAGAGGTCTCCTCTGCTGTTTAACAGTTCTCCTTCATTGTCCATTATCCATCATTGTCCATCCAATTATAATTTTATGATTTTACTAACAACTCCAAATTAATAAGGCCCCTTTGGCTGTGAGAACTGATAAACAAGGATAGAAGACTTGTTCTCTTCCATTTCACTTCATTCATTTTAGGTGAAACATGCATGAAAAAGACAAATGACGCAGTTTCTATTACCAGATACTAGTTCTTTCCTCCTTAGTCTTTCCTTTTATATATCATCATCAGAAGTGATGCACTTCAACTCTTTTAGGCATACTTTGATGATATTGCAATATGCAGTTTATGGAAAAATCAAATGACAGTTTTTATGTCAGGAGCGCTTTGCTATTTCCCCACTGAAAAGCAACATTTAATTTTTGAGTTGCACATTTGCAGCAGTTACTGTGGGTGGAGAGTCTGCCTATTTATTTGGTTGGGTTTTACTACAATGTACTGTCATGGCAACTGCTCTAAGGGCGAGTGCATCTGGAGGTAATTCGTACACATCATGTTGAATGCAGCAAAATTGCCTTGTACCATTTAAACTTTTTCAACCACTGGGCAAGGGCAAAGTTACCCCTTTGAGACTCAGAAGAATCTTCTCCTTACTAGATAAATAAATAAATATATAAAAAAACTTGGCAGAGCAATAGGAGCAATGCCAAACATTTCTTGATGTTTGGATGCAGAGCCTGCTGCACAGTTAAATTAGGTCCGATACCTTGGGTGTTTTCTGCAGTTCTGCTGATGCACAGCAAGTTTTCCATCCTGCTCATGTGGAGGCAGGACATTATGCCCTGCCCAGGTGCTGTTTGGGCAGACATTGGCCAGACTAGTCTCCCTTGGCTCCAGGAGACATTGCCATGTGCTGCCCAGGCAAGTGGCACATCCTCTCATCCTGGCGATGATGCGGCCTCCAGCTGTTCCACTTTACATCACTGCAAACATGGAGAAACTCTACCCAAATCCACAGAACACAAGTGGCGTTAAAAGGGACTAAATTGGGCCAGTGATGTAGTTTCAAGCGTAACATGCCTGACCTCTGCTACATGGTCTTGATGGCCCTTCTCCAGCCAAGCTGTCGGCACTGCTTGATGGGCCAGAAAGCTCCAGCTGCCCCAGCACGGCCTCCCCAACACCAGCGGCTGGGACGTATCTGAGAACTTGGGCTTGAAGCACCTCTCACCTGGTGAATAAACCAAAAGAGCTGTGACAATAAAACAAAAGAGCTGAATTACTGCTGGGCAAAAATGACTGCAAATCTGATCGATTTATCAACCTTATCTTGCTGCTAGGGGGGAAGAAGTCTTAAACATTTTGAACGCCTGTGTGACTGCAGCTGTCGCCACCTTGCCGCTGAGGGTTTGCAGCAGCGCTTCCCGGGCAGGGCCGCCTCGAGCAGCGTGGCGTGCCCGGCCGCCGAGGCACGCGGGCACCTGCCCTGCTGGCCCAGCCCGACCTCCCAGTACTGCACGGAGCAGGGGAGCCCCCAGTGCGAATCTCCAGTGCCTGATACGTGCACACTGCTTGCTTTCAGATCAGACAGCCTCCACTGGGAACAGCTCAAGTTTACAGTAGCCCCATGGCAGGAACAACTAGTGAATCAAATCCCACCTATGCTCGTAGACAGTATTTCTCCTGATGAATTAGTGCAATAACAACCTGCAGGATCTAATTATTGCTAATTTTCCATTCATTTATCTCGGTACTTCTGACCCTTTTACTGCAATTCTTGAGCACTCACAACATTGATCAGAGATTTTCAATAATTTAACTCTAAGGGTCAGCTCTTTAGCTGGTGTAAATCAATGCATTTTCTTTGGCTTTGGAGCTGATCCGAAGGGAGGAGTGTAACTTCTGCTGTAGAGAGAGCAGTCAGAATTCACTGAGGATGCTATAGCCCAGCAGTGCTTCACACCTGCTTGTGCTCACCAGCCCTTGGAGAAAGAGTAGCAATCAGCACATTGAATATTTTTGGATATTACTCAGCCTTCTACAATTAAAATCAGCATACATATACTTAAAAAAAAAAAAACCTTAACAAAAGTACCTAAATCAGGTCTTCAAGATCACCCAAATTCTAAGATTAGAGACAGGGACTCCTGCCTTGTGACAGCCCCATTTAGGAGTTGAGGCTAAAAGATGGCACAAAAGGAATTCAGGCTCAACTGACAAAAGATTTAATTGAGCCTTAATTTATTTTTGTCCTAGAAGTTTTGGATCTTTGGTTTGGTTGCTATTTAAGACAGAAAAAAATTGCGCAATCAGATGAAAAAGGGAACGGGTGGAGACTTAATTGGTAACATTTATTTAATAAAGCAGCACAAGTGAACATCCACAAAACTTTCAATCAACTACTGAAACACAAAATACAGTGAGCAGATGTTCATTGCCAGGACTGCGGATTTCAGGAGTGCGCCCCAACTGCAAGCTAAGCAAAAGCCATAGCATTTTCTTTTCTGGAAAACACTGCATCTTTTCTCAACACTTGCCTGGCTCCACAAAGAAAGGATAGACTGGGAAAACAGGAACTTTGGGGGAGATGCCAGCTTTTATTTGCCACGGGAGGTTAAAGGTTCCCTAGAGCACAAAGGATCTTTTCTTGCCCAGACAATCCCATCGTGGTACACATCAGCACAACTAAAGCTGCAAAGCTCAGCAGCAGTCAAGAGAGATCTGCTGAACTTGAGATGAAATTTTTTCAAACGCTCACTAGTTTTTCTCCACGCGCATCCCCACATCAATAGTTGGCAATATGAGTCCACAAAAAAAAATATAGCAGGATCTCTGGTTTCTGTTAAAGCAACACACACAGAACCTCCAAATATCCTTCCAGCATAAAGCCCAACTTCTTTGTGCTGCACAGAGATTAATAATCATTATCTTATCTATTGTGAGTTGATGCAGTTTCTTTTTTCCTCCCACACACCCACACTGCTGTTTCCTTCTGATCTGCATTTGTAGCTGAGCTACTGTTTAGCTGAAAGGAAGGAATTTGGTAATACCTCCCTAAAAAGATGCCTGTACTGTGGCTGCCTGTTCATCCAGTGGCAAAGGATGGAGATGTTGGCTACTGACAAAAGAAAATAAAGAATTTATTTTCCAAACATCCCAAGAGAAATGACCTCATCATTAAAGTATTTCTTGTGCATTCCAAGTTAAAAGAAAGAAAAGAAACAAGTGTGAAGATCTGAAACTCGCTTGAGCTCAATCAATCATTCTCATTGGATTATAGTTCTTAACGTGCACAATTATAAACAACAGATGGAGAAATGCTCAGATAAAGCCAAAAGGAGTGGGGGGGCGGGGGTGGGAAGTCACCCTGATGGTGGATGTTTTCAGTTTGGATGTGAACCAGCCTCACTCCCCTTGCTCTTTCAGGTTTCAGCATTGGCTGTTCGGCAGCTCGGCAGGGCACAATGAAGGCACCACCCCAGGAGCCCACGGAGCCCCTGGGCCAGCCAGGCGCCTGAGGCTGGCCGCAGTGCCACGCCAGGCTGGTCTCTGCTGCAGCCGGCTGGGAAGAAGCTTTTCAAGAGAAGGCACCAAAGTGATGGGCTGAACTTATGGGAGGAACGAGTGTCTGGCCCGGTGAAGATTCGGGGGCCTGCTGGGAAGCGTGAAGGGCCAGTTTCAGTAAGGGCATGGCCAAAGCTTTCTTCAGGCTACAGAAGTTTCTCCGTCGGACCCAGTTTCTGCTCTTCTTCCTCACAGCAGCTTACCTGATGGCTGGCAGCCTCTTGCTACTGCAGCGGACCCGCTTGGTTATCCAGCAAGGTTCGCGTGGGACCCCTGCTAATCAGGCCCTGCCCGTGCCGGATGAGATGACCAGGGTTGGGATCATAGACCCCAGGACTCTGCAGAGCCCCCGCCCCGGTCCCAGGCTGCTGGTGGGCATGGATGCACTGCAGGAGCCGGCCCTGGACCAGCGGCACAGCCCGCACTGGCTCATGTCCCGCAACTCAGAGCTGAGGCAGCTGAGGAGAAGGTGGTTTCACCGGTTCGCCAGCGACCAGGAGCCCCTGCAGACAGCAGGACTCAAAGCAATGAAGCACACCACTGAACACAAAGGTAAGGGATGTCCCCTGCCCGTTTTCCAGCGCACACATAGGCTGCACTTTGCCGATCCCAGGCAGACACAGGCGAGCATCCCGTGCCCCTGCAGGTCTGCCTTCCTCCTCGCTCATCGCCACTTTCAAAACAGTTCTTAGGCATATGCACAGGCCAAAGTACAAACCTACCCATCCTGATCGTCCTGAGCTGTAACTTCCTCCAAAGAGTAACCAAAATCTGCTATTGCAAACACACTGACCGTTCCTGACTGCCCTCTGTGAGCATCTCTGCAAACGCACTGCCGCTTTGGGGCACGAGGTGGGCCATCAACCTCCAGCCAGGAACAACCTCCTGGGGTTTGGTGAGCATGCTGGGAATGTGCAGCAGGAAACACAAGGAGAATTCCTACTGCTGCATGGGCACAGCACATCAGTGCCTTTTAAAAGAACTAGTTGTTCTTGGAGATGTTTCACTGATAATAAAACAGGAATGGGATCTGGATGACTAGACACCACATTTTGGAACTGCTTTTTAGTTTGTTGAATAAATTTGCCCAAACAAAAGGGCACAAAATCCCACAAAATGGGTGCCAAATCATGATACTTACTGAGGGAATTGTCAGAAATGGGAATGAGAAGGCGATAGTGGTGGGAGATGAGTCATACAGCGTGAGTCAGGCAAACTGAACTGCTGGAGTTACCTGAAGCTCCAAGCTGGAGCTGCTCCTTGGATGCTTCAGAACACCCTCTTGGTGGCAGGTTTCAGTGGCAGAGGAGAGACTGAGAGCTGCTCAGCCAGGGCCTTGCTTAGGTTCTAACTACTGATGAGAGGGGCCAGAAGGACTATTTATTTGTACATCTCACCATATTGAACTGTAGGTTCAAATACGCATCATTTGAATATCTGATTGAACACGAAGTGACATTATTAATAACAAAATTGTTAACAAGCATTGGAATGCTTTTGAAGGTAATTAATTAAAATTTAACTACCTACGTAGAGCATGTTATCTTCTCCAATTCACTTCTAGTAAACTTAGAGGCTTGTTATTTCATTATGGATCCCTTCCAAGACCTAATGAACTCCTCTGTGCTTATAATGCTTAATAAAGTTTCAGTGATGCCCTGTGGTTGCTGCCTAGTAGAGTGGCGTACCTGACCACGGAGGCTGGGCTCGTGCACTCCTCACGGGTATCATCCGAATAAGGCTGTGGCTCTGAGGCAGTGCAGCTCTGCTGCTGCTTGCCCAGGGGCTGCTGGCCAACCCTTTGAAGGCCTCCCCAGGCAGACCCTTGACCGAAGCCAAAAACGATGGCATCGGCCCCAGCCTGTAGTGAACCTCCCAGCTCACTTTGCCGTGCTCTGTCTCCACGCAGGAGCATGCGGCCTCGGGTGAGAACGTCCAAGTCCTTCTTTCCTCCAGGTCAGGCTATCTCACCTGCTGACATTGCAAGCAGCTCAGGGCAGGGACCACACTTCTCCTGACAGAGACACTGGCAAATATTGTTAGTACAACAATGAGAGTTTTCTATTACGATTGCTCCCAGCAAATGGAGTTTTCCAGTCTCCTCTGGCCTGGTTCTGCCATTGAACAGGATGCAGAGGCGACAGGGACTGTACTGCTGACGTGACATGACATGCTACTCTGAGAACGTGGAATCTCTCCGTGACTCATTCATGGGAGGATGTGAATGGGAAATTGCTGGCAGGCTGGTGGTGGCTTGGGAGGGACACAGGGAGGAGGGCAGACGGTAGCTGGCCTGCCCAGGACCCCCACTCAGGCTCTTTGGCCCCACATTCTCAGTTTTTGCTGCTACAGGTTTGAGTCAAAGTACCTAAATCAAAAGTCTCCAGTAAAATGTGGAGAATCTTTGTTGGAGGTGCGTGACTCCTACCTCGTTAATGGTGTGCTGGGGGTGTGTATTCACAGCTTGTGAATTTTCTAATTGCACATTGGCAAATTACTGTGTGCAGGTCTTTGAATCTACTGTAGTGTTTGTAATATTTAAATGTCTGATTTATTATTCCTAGCACCAAAATCCCTTATGGAGCAACTCAAACTTCCTTTTTCTTGTGGATTATTTAATATAATGCTTTCTAGTTTCATTTTTCACCATATATTCTTTTCCTATCCACAGCTCACATTATTTAACTTCCCTGTGTTATCATCTCAATGTTGCTATTTCTAAAATCAGATTTCCTCTTTCCTTGATATTTTAATGATAAAATGTACTTATAGACACACAATTGCTGTATAATAGTGGGACTCCACATCATCCTTCCAGTTGTATATTAAATAATGGGCTGGATTTTTACAGTATTTTGTTCATGACAACAAAAATTAGGCTGAGCACTGAATGCAGTCTAAAAGAAACATTTATCTTTCCGATGCTAAGTAAAGCAAGACATATTTGAAGAGATTCCTTTGCACCAGAGAGGAGATAGCTCAGTGAGATAGTTACATTGTGCTGCCTAGTTAAGAGTGAATTTATCCTTCCATTACAGCTTTAATATAACTCTCTATATCCAAAGAAAATTGATTTTCTTAATATTTCTCTTGCACCATCTCATTATCAGCTAGAGATTTTAAAGAACACTTGGGAGAAATCCAACAGGATTTCTGGAAGTTTTTTGCATTTTGAAGGCTACATACTCCTTTACTTTAGAGAAGGGCCGTGTTTTGTCACCCAAAGGAGGGAGTCGAGCAGACAGCAGCTGCGTGCAGGAGCCGCGGTCCTGGGTGGGTCGCGGACTCTGGGTATGCAAAGGCAGGTCGGCTGAAAGGAACCTGGGGAAGGGAAAGTCTCATTTCCTTTTTGCCCATCTCCACGGGGCAGTCTACTTGACCCCTTCAGTTCCCTTACCAAGGCTCAGCACCAGTGCAGAGGTCTGCAGAGTGTGTGGGACCCCAGACAGGCTGGGGCTTGACCAAATGCAGCACTGCTTGCACGGGATAAGCCCGGGATGGGTTTTTCCCCTCCATCCCATATGCGTTGCCTAACCCTGGTCTTGCATGCACACAGGCACCTACATGGGCTGCTTCACTCATGATTCGAGGGAGAGGACACTGAAGGGAGCTGTCTTTTATGACTTAAGAAAAATGACAGTAGCTCACTGTCAGGAAGCTTGTGCTGAGAGGTGAGTGGTATTTTTTCACTGCAAGTTTTCTCTTTTCTGACAATAAGTGGAACTGAATTTGAAATGGGAAAAGCATTCCTATATTAAACATACAGCATCTATGAAAACAGTGATTATCTCATACCTTCAGGCTCAGCACAGCTCTGCTGCCATGCTTGAAGCAGACTGCTGCACTGCTGCCTATTCTCTATGGCAGCATGGCTACTTACAATACATTTTCTATTGTCCTGGACAAAATTTAGTGTTTGGTTAAATAGTCTTCATAAGATATTTATCTTTTGATAGATACTGGTCTCTAGCCCAAATCTTGTTGAGGTGGCTGCCCCTGCCGAGGAGGCCACGCTGTCCCCAGGACGGACTCGGCTCCAGAGCAAGGCAGCAGAAGCACTCTCTGTACGCAGGGACATGGGGACAGGTTCCTGCCTGCCTCAGGTACAAACCGGGGAGCAGACGGGCACCTCTGCGACAGCGACTGGTATTTCTCTTTGCAGGGCTTACAGCTACGCGGGCCTGGCCTACGGAGCAGAGTGCTACTGTGGGAACACGCTCCCGGCCGCGGCCTCCAAGCCCGAGGAGTGCAACAGCGAGTGCAAGGGGGAGAAGGGCTCTGTGTGCGGAGGGGTGAACCGGCTCTCGGTCTACAGGGTGGAGGAGCTGCGGGCAGGAGCGGGGCGATGTAAGTGGGCGCGGACCGGGCGTGGGAGGCCGCTCGCCCCACACAGGAGAGAGGTCGCGGCCAGGCTGAGCACAGGGGCTGTCCCTGCTGCTTGTCTCACTCCGTTTGTCACCAGAGTTTGAAGCAGCAAAGGACAAAGGTGCCTGCAGGGCACAATGTCCATGTGCTGCTGGTCTGGGCCCTGGCTCCTCCCCAGAACAGCAGCGCTGCTCACCCCTCGGAGCGGGGAGATGGGCCTGGCACGCTGCCTCGGGCCTGCCGCAGGGGAGGTTCGTGTCACTAGGGAGCAAACTGCACAGAGTGCAGAGGAACTGCAACAGAAGCAGCATTTCAGCTGAAAAAAACCGCTCCCTTTGGAATCCACTGCAGGGGTACCAACCCATGTGTGTTTCAGACATAGCCTTGGAAGTGCCCTATAACAGGAGGGCAGAATGTCACTCAGATCAAGGCCACCCTATGCTCAGATGACCCTAAACAAAATGAGTGATCTGTGACTGCAGGGAATAAGCAGAGGCCAGAGAGAGAGCCACATCAATCCCTTTCCTGAGAGAAATGAGACCAGAGTTTGGCTTTTCCAAGGAGTTCTGTTCCAGTGGCAGTTGGGATTTTTGTTTCATCTTTAAATGGCAACACACTCTACTCATCATTCAGTTAGCTGCCATGGGGAACACAATGGATAAACCTTTAGGCAAACACAAAGCACATACCAGATCTAAACAGCTGATCACTCTTTGCAACTGGCAAGCTCACAAGACCTTACGGGTGTTATTTGCCAAGAAGAAGCATCAAGACCTTAGGTTGCGCCAGTATTGATGGCACTTCATTTCTTCTTAAAGACAAGTCAAGGTTTGTACAATAATCCAACCCGCTACATATAAATTATATATCAAAGGTACATAGACCTAAATTGCCACTGTCAGGCTGACAGGCACGTTGGCAGGTTTCCCAGGACATGCATCACTGTTTAAACCTCCAGCATAAAATATATATATATATTCCTCAGGAAAAGACAGCATTTAATTTTTATTAAAGTATTAATGAATTACTCCTCAAATTAGTCTAGCCTGAAGCTAGAGTTGTAGTATTTTTGCCCTTAGTAATACCTGATAGTTGTCTGTTTGAAGAATGCCCCTGACACAAGCCAGCTGAGGGGCCAACAGAAGTATTAATCACAATGAACAAGTATGTTATAAAGTAACTCTGAGACGGTAAAGGCCCCCATGATTTACGCTGTGTACTACAGAGCACAGACCTCCTCCCGTAAGACCTCCCGTAAGTCTTCTCCTTACACGGAGCAGATTCAGTGACATCTCCATTTAAACCTTCCCAGACAGGGCTTGCTGTCTCCCCTCTCTGTCCCTCACCTCCCTCTCCTGCCGTGGTTCCCCAGATGCCCTGACTCGTACCCCCATATCATGTTAACGAGGCTCTGAGCACGCAGCTGTGGCAGCCAGGGGTGGCTGTGGCACAAAGTCCCACTTGCCTCAGGGTATCCTTCCCCAAAAGAAAGCAGGCAGACCACACAAACCCGGCCATATGCAGTGCAATCCATGGGCTCTCCATGAATCCTACTCCCTCCCGATGCCAGTGTAGGCAGGTCGAGCTTTCTTCCTGACTGCTGAGAACACTCGAAACATGTTTATAAACATTTTGTTTCAGGCATTAAATATCAGTGTGAGATTTAGTAGATCTTTCAAGAACATTCTGAAAAGTCCAAACAGTCCTGTTCTTTTATTCTTTGGTGCTGTGCTCAAAGGGACCTGGTCCTAGGTAGACTCCTATTCCTTTCAGGTTAGATGGAGTTATTTTATTTTTACATCACCTGAGTGATCCCTGAGATCCAGCTCTGCTTCTAGTAAATGGTTTGAATTGTTACAAAAACAAAATTTAAGCAGCTTCTCCTCAGATTGCTCTTGGCTCTTGCTAGAGAGTCTGGGCCAGGAAATTCACGCAGAACCTATTTTTTTTCTTCGTAACTACACCACATCTCTCCTGTCATTCAACTCACTTCCCACATCAGTTCTGGCAATACTGTTCAAGGAAGCAACTGCAATACTGCCACGCTCTATGGTGTTTCTGCACAAGCATGTGAAAGCAGAGGCTGGTGCTGAAGACACCATGGAAGCTGATCTCCCTGAGCAGCTGACAAAAGCCTTGCTTGGGGTCTGAACCCTTGGCCTGAAAAGGTGCGGGAGCAGAGGGGCAGCTGAAGAGGAAGGTGGGTCCGGTGCTGGGGTTTTCAGGATTCATTTACATTCCTTTCCTTCCCTGGTGCACAAGACTTGTAGCTTTTTATCAGGGCTTCTAACTCGTTGAGGGGAAAGCAGGTCTTCAGAAGAAACTGGGACCTGCAAACAATAGCAATGCCCTCCGCTGGTGGAATTTAACTCAAACTCGGTGCTGCAGCCCTGCTTTCTGTGGTTTGTACAAAGCTAAAGGCATGTGCTCCTTTCAGTACCACAGGATTTGCAACACATTTTTCTAGTGTATATCATAGTTTCTCTTATTTCTGCAGCCTTTGTAATATAAAATTTATTTTATTATTCTTGGCTTCTGAACCTAGTATTGTTCTTTGTGAAAGAGGCAGGGTACTACAGACATTGTTTTCTTAAGAGAAACCTATTTCATATCCCCACAGGGAGGAATGTTATCTATCGAGGATGTTTTAGAGCTCCAGAAAATTTAACAGATGCCTTTCCAGCCTCTTTGATACAGCCCAATTTGACCGTGGAGACGTGTTCTGAATTTTGCTCCAAGAAAGTAAGAACCGTTCTCATTTCACATTCTTTCTTCTTTTTTGTTATTTTAAATTCTAATCTATTAAGGGAAGGGCAGAGATTAGTGCCTTAGAGCTTCGAATTTGTAAATGAGTTTCTAAAGGACAAAACTCATCAGAGTAAATACCCAGTGATGCATCTGGTCCAACTGCTGGAATGGGGATGGCAGGAGGGAAAGTCATCAGAGTGGTGCCACTAGACATGATACACAGGCAAGCTGCTCTAAGTGATGAGTATCGACCATGAGGAAATCAATACCATTTCCGTGTCACGTTCCAATCAAGCCCTGAGCCATATCTGACCCCGTGGGACGTGGCTGCAGCTCATGGGGAGACATGCTGCCAGAGGGTGGATGTGGGCTGGCAGCATCCCAAACATGACTCTAGTGCCCGCCAAGGGAGCCGGCTCCACTCAGGGAGCCATGCACAGGGCATGGGCAGGGCCCCCTCTGCTTTAGTGGCTGTTGGTCCCCTTGCCTTCCTCCCCACTCCGATGGGGCTGGATTTTTCTACGCAGGGCTCACTGTGTGGTCAGATTTTGCCTGCAGCCACATTCAGCTTCATGCACTAAACTCAACATTCAATTACTTTTTGCAGCATCGCAAAATTGATTACAATATTAGCTGGCTGATTACAGAGCTTTGACCAGGACCCATGGCCTCAGCGCACTCTCCTCTCCTAAGGAATAAGCAACAGGACATAAGGAAAAGGCCTCAAGTTGCACCAGGGGAGGTTTAGATTGGCTATTAGGAAAATTAGGAAATTTGTCCCCTTCCTCAGCCATGTGCTGCCCAAGCTGCGGGGGAAGGTTGTGCAGGGGAGGCTCAGCCCGCCCTGCCTGCCCTAGGGCCAGGCACTGCACCACCAGCACCCTGCACCGAGGGCTGCGGGGCTGCAGAGCAGCACGGCACCCACCACCTTCTGCAGATGCAGGAGTACAGAGGGGCAGTTGTTTTGTTGCCTCACAGAACCTCCAGCCTTCCAGAAAAGTCCATCACTTGCAGGGGCCACTTGGCATGAGGTACAAGGAACATTTTTATTCTAGGCTGTGTTTGAGGGCAGGGACACTTACTAATTTCTCAAACTGAGAAACACTGCTTCATTGTAAAGGAAAAATTTCTGTTTGTAGGCAAACCCAGAACTGTTTTGCCCTTGGATCAAATCTGTAAATAGTTTTTGACAATGTCATATCTCATTCGCTAAGTAAATGTTGGCTGTTGGGCACACACAGCACACGTGTTGCATTCGACTCCTTATCAGAGGATGAACGCGTGGGAAAGAGCAAGAGATAAGCTGCTCAGCAGTCCTGTCACATGCTCCTAGACTCGAAAAGACTTTTAAAAGGCAAAAAGTCTTGATATAGAATAGATGGACTTGAACATTCTGCACTCAAATACTCCCTGAACTTCCTTCAGCTTTCTGCCCGCCCACACAGCCCTGTGCCTCCAAGAGAGCCCAGAGGGGACTCTGCGCCCACCCAAGTCTTTCTGGTAAACAGAAGAAAATCTGAATTTTAGGGCCAGTAAGCAATTACTAATTTCTTTGGCGAATATTTAGCACATTTCCCTCACATTTGCTTTAATTCTTAGCACTATTAGCCCGGCAGCTGGGCTCCACTGCCTCACCATTGCACAGCTTTGCAGCCTGTTACCCTTCCTGGGTGAGACTGGTACACCAAAACCCGAATTACTCTGCATCAAATCCATTTAAAAGCACATCTTACAGACAAGAATTTTCCTTAGGAATTTATTCCTTGCAAACAACACTAACTTCCTTGTGATTGCACACCTTAGGAAGTTTCCTGTCTAGAAGCAAGGTAACGCAAATAGGAAGACAGTAACAGTAAAGCAGCTCGAGCTTTAGAATGACATATCAAACACTGCCTTGATCTCAACAGTGGCCTTATGGAGATTTATTTTCTTTGCATGGCAGCAGCATTCCCTGCAGGCTGTTGACGCCATGGCATTTGCACACCGATCCACTTTGTCTCTTTTGCAGGAGTTTCCGCTGGCAGTGATCCGAGGGCAGGAATGCCACTGCGGGTACCCCACCGGGCGCTTCCCGCTGCGCCAGGGCGCGGACGGGCTGCGCTGCAGCGGGGCCCGCAACGCCAGCGGCGCCGCCGAGGGAAAGTACTGCCTGGTCTACCAGACCCCCGTGCAAGGTACAAGCTCCAGCCTCGCCGTGCCAGGGCCAGGGCCACCACTGCTGGGAACAGCCCCTGTGCCCCTTCTGCAGCGGGTAGGAGCGATCTCGTTTACAGCAGTCTGAGCCACAGTAGTGGGTATCACCATACCGGCAGGAATTTAGGAAACAGTTGCTCTCTAAATTCCTCCCTTGCAATCATGCTCATGAAGTTCCATCTTTCCATTCTCTCATTGTGCAGCACAGTCTCCCTCCAACACAGAAAAACAGCATTATTCTGCAGATGGAGAGATTGAGGGAGAGCCTGGGAAGGCATTTCTCCACCATGTAGCCCCATGTTAGGAAGCCACTGAGGAAGCTCTGCAGACCCTAAGTCTGCTCTACTCATCTTCCTCTAAAATATTCATCTGCATACATGTTGAAGGCCAGAAAAAAAGGCGGAGAGTAAGGCTCCCATCTAGAAAACCATTTAGGTGGTTCAAGCAACTTTATCCATGTAGTGATTTGCAGTGAGTTCAATGAAGCTTCTCACAACTTTAAAATTACAAATTAAGTGCTTTCCTGGATTGGTGGTGGGCTTTTTTTATCCCCCAACACCCTTTTCTTTTTTTCCTCCATCTCCCAGTTCAGAGGTAGACTGCAGACATCAGCACGAAAGAAGATCTTGCAAGAAGAATGCTTGTTTCCATGAAATTTCTAGTACTTCCCAGGTCTGTGGAGACCAGTGCTTTCTCTGGGCTGTACAGGCACTTTCTAGCCATGGCTTCATCTAGAGCTTGCTCTGAAGAATGAAGAGAGTAATTGACAATTTATCTCCTAGCTTCTTGATGAATCATCACATAGGGTCAAGATTAGTCCTTATCCTATCCTTGCTTCCATTGGCATGCCAAGAAGCAAGGTGAAGACTTACAGAAGGACGCATGCAACCAGGTGTCTGACTCCACGTTTGGAGGGCTCACCACTGCCTGGGCCTTCACAGAGAAACAGCAGTGCAGATGTTAAGCTAAAGACAGTTCACTTCAGTAGGAGGGGTTTTTCCAGTGTTAAAAACCAGCCAGTTTCCAGGTGTAGTGACACATTTAGAGTTCCATTGAAGAGCCAACCTGACAGGCAAATAGCTGGTAACAAACAGGCTTCGAGAGGCTTTTAAGACAACTTGCTGGCAAGTACAATGGTTTGTTGCAGCTTTATCAAAAAAGCATTGCCTAACACAAAACCAGCAGAAACCTCTCTGAGGATAATCTCTTTGGCCTCATACAGCTGAATTAATTTTAGTAAGTAGCTGACTCACAACCAGACCAAATTGATACCCTGTAAAGGAGAGAAGGAGGAAGCAATGAACTCCGTAATCAAGAGCTGTCAGTGGAATTATTAAAAACCCACAGTGCTAACAATGAAATATCTTCTCTACTCACAGACACCCGCTGCACAGACAGGAAATTCTTAACCACCAAATCCAAAGTGTTTGTTGCTTTGTCAAGCTTTCCTGGGGCTGGGAATACGTGGGCACGCCATCTGATTGAGCATGCCACGGGATACTACACGGGAAGTTATTACTTTGATGGAGCCCTCTACAACAAAGGTACCGGGGCCCAAGAGATGGGACACGTGCAGCCCTTCCAAAGCACAGAGCTTTACTTACTGCTCTGTCATCCTTCTGGTTGAGCCAGCAGCGGCTCTCAGCATGTTTGGTACAATTTAAACACGCGCCTGGACCAGGCAGCCTCCTGCAGCGCAGATGGCAGCGGGGACAGCTCAGCAGCACGCTGCTCCTGACAGCAGCTGCCCCCACAGACAGCAGCCAGGCTCGCCTGTGCAAAGGTGGACACTGCCTGCACTGGTGCCCTGTGCGCACACACGTGCAGCTCCCATCTGGCAGGCTGCTCCAAAAGACCGGTTACCTAAACACTGTGGGTAAGACCCTTCAGTAAACATGTAGGCTAAATTTTCAAATGCTACTAATTACTCCAGGAAGACAGTACCCTGAGGGGGCAGAGATTCAGCAAGCACCAAGCACTGGCCCTCTGAAAAGCTGCCTCATTGCAGTGTGGGGCTGAGGATGCCTTCCCCAGTGGAGGGATACCCTGGCTGCCAGCACATGCCCAGCTTGGTGGCTGGGGCTCCAGCCGTGCGTTTAGCTGACTGGTACTGTCCCACCAGCCTTACACCACTGTAGGGAATGAGTTAGTGGGAAAAGGCACAGACATATAGTCAGGCAAAAAAGCCAACAATCCTGTCTTGTAAAACAGGTTTTAAAGGAGAAAAAGACCACTGGAGAAGTAGAAGGACCATCTGTGTGAAAACACATGAAAGTGGCAAGACTGAGATTGAAATGTTCGACTCGGCGATCCTGTTGATAAGGAACCCGTACAAATCACTGATGGCAGAGTTCAACAGAAAATATGCCGGGCACCTGGGCTATGCCACCGACCGCAACTGGAAGAGCAAAGGTAAGCATTCAACCCATGTCCTCAGTATGCTGGGAAGGGGGAACACGCTGGCACCTGAGTGAGCACTGCAAACAGATTGAGTGTAGCTTGAGTCCCACTGCAGTTGGGATCAGTCCCAAACCTCTGACACCTGCACTGTGTTCTTGCCGTATGCCCACCCCAGGGGAGGAGGGGAGCACAGCACCAGTGCCACAGGCACACGGGAGCATCTCTGCCACTGCACTGCTGGGCACAGAAAACATGGCCAGGTACAACGCTCCTGTGCACAGCCCATTTGCCAGGCTGAGGGGAAGAAAATTTGCCCCTGCAGCATGTAATAGCCATGAGAAATCTAATTTAAGATTTGGAGGATCCAATGGAGCGTGACATTTCACGCAGGAAATTTTACAGCACTGCACAGGTGCTACTGCACTGCAGAAAAATAAGGATAATAGCAATGAGTGGACTTGAGATTCAGTGTCCCCTGAGCACATGAAAAGACTTCTGAACCTGCCTGCCACACTTCACGTGTTTCACTGGCAAGCTGGCTGGTGACTGCAGTTTCCCCACCGGATACACTGCTGCATTCAGACTCTGCAGCAGAAAAGCCAATTTGGCTTCCATTTCTCCTTGGCTGTATTTTAGGCATTACAGCTGTGGCTTGGCAGAGGGTTGGGGGGAGAAGTGTCCTGTGTCACAGCACATTTCTTTCCCAAGTTCATGTATCACCTTTCATCAGTCACAACTCAAGACCTATTCATCAAAACCTGACAAAATAGCCCCCAGACATGAGAAAAAGTCTGCTGGGAATGGCTGTCCCATACTGCAAACTGCAAATAGTTACATTTCAGCCACAAATGCTCTTTGTCCTGCCCAAAAGCTTTCACTAGGTCTGTCTTGACTTCAGGAAATTAAATTATCATAGACAGCAAATAGAGATCAAGGTATCATTAATGCCTAAGGCAAAGGAAAACTGCTGACATGCAGCATGGCTAACAGTGTCTCTTTTTCCTGGTTTCCTGGTCACCAGAGTGGCCGGACTTTGTGAACAGCTATGCCTCCTGGTGGGCCTCCCATGTTCTGGAGTGGCTGAAGTACGGGAAGCGCCTGCTCATTGTCCACTATGAGGACCTGAAGCAGAGCCTCATCCCCAAGCTGAAGGAGATGGTGGAGTTTCTGAATGTGACAGTGACAGAGGACCGGCTGCTCTGTGTGGAGAACAACAGGGATGGAAATTTCAAGCGGTCTGGGGCTAAGCAAAAGAATTTTGAGCCATTCACCCAGGAAATGAAAGATCTTATCAACAGATACATCCTGACAGTGGATGAAGCCCTAAGGGGAAGAAACTTCTCAGGGCTGCCCAGGGAGTATGTGCCAAGATGATAGGCTGGTATCATGCTGTTGTGGTTCAAAATGAAGTTTTTTTTCTTAAAAAACAAAAAAACCCAAACAAAAAAAAAACCCACAAACAAACAAAAAAAAAAAAAAAAAAAAAAAAAAAAAAAAGACCAGACCTCTCTAGCAGTTATGGCAAAGATACTTGTGGAGGCTGCTGAGCAGTGCAAATTCTCTCCACTCTCGGGAGAAGGGGGTGGTTGCAGCATCCCCCACAACGGGGCACACAGCTGGGGACCTGTAGGAGAATACAGACATTAAGCAGGGCCAGTTGGGAATCCCTGGGTTTTATCAGCCCCAAACCTGGCTCCGGGGGCGTGGAGGAGACCCCGGAGGGGTGGCAGAGAAGGGAGTGTCACCTGTGCCAGGGGCTTGACACAGGTTTGTGCACCTCCATCTCTTCACCTGGAGAGTGGCGGTGGGTCGGGGGGACCCCAGGGCCAAGCGTCACCGCAGTGGGTGCTCCTGGGTCTAGAGATGGCCGCAGCCAGCCCGTACTGACCCAGCCTGGACCGCCCGGAGAACGGGGCAAAGGGGATGAACCCCAGCCCTTCCGGCCCCAGCAGGGGTAGGATCCCACCTCCTACCTCATCCCTGCATCCCTGGAGGAACTCCAAGGCAGTCCAACCTGAAAACCATGGCTACTGAGAGCTGCCCTCTGGAGCCACCTCCAGCAGCCGTGCAGGTTTGATTTCCAACTCCTGCAGTTCCCTGAGGATTGTTTGAACCTGCACAGGACCCTTGTGCAGTGGGGAGGGAACAGGGGCACGCGAGGCTGGCGGGGCAGCTGGCCCACGATCCTGGGCCGCTGGCCAGCTTGGAGGTGGTTAAACCCTGCGGCCAAAGGGGCTGCCTTGTGCGAGATGCTTCTGTTCATGGGAAATAAAGGATTTCTTAAAAATTTGAGTGAAAATACTAATTTTAATAAAACAAGTTTATATAAAGGGAGCTGAACTTGCTCTGCCTGTGTGTCATTGGTGCTTTAAAAAAATACAGGACATGGAGTACACACCAACCCGAGTCTCTCCCTGTTTACACTCCACACATGGCTCATCCCTGTGCCACCTGGCTGGTATGGGGCTTGTTGCCTGAGATCACAAACCAGGATTTGGGCCCGCCACAAACATGAAGATTATGAGAATGACATTTTATTACATTGCCTTTCCAACCTCGTATAGCATTACAGGATCATTTTAAAATATTTTGATCATTTCAAACTTGTAAATGATAAGCAAGGACAGGCTGTAAACTCTCAAGAAGGCAATTTATTTATGCATATGTCCTGCAATGAAGACTCTAGGTGGCTAAAATTAGAGCTGGCAAAAATTATGAATATACATTAGTTCTGTAATGCCAAAAATCAGCTCATTAAAAAAAAAAAAAAAGAAATTGTAGCAAACCATTTCTTAATAGCTGAGGTACCGGGGCTGCCTCTTTATACATTTTGTACAGAATAGGTATACACGGTATGATTTATACATCTGTGTGTACAGACACAAGAACGTATCATTTGCATATGTTCTGCCAGGGTTCTTTTAGGATCATAGGAATAGTGAAGGACTTCATGGGTCACTGCACACAATCCCTGCCACAGCCTGCACCACATGCAAGTCACCCACAGAAATGAGCTGACTTCTACCTTAAAAGAACCTGCAGATTTTTTGCCCCTTTCTCTCCCAGGGAAAAGGTTGCAGAATGTTTTCCTCTACTGCTCAGGAAACATCTCCAGACCGGCAGCCTGAACAGAGGCAGAGCTCACACTGTCCTTCCCTGCCATATCTTTTTTGGTCAGTATTGTCTTTTAGCTGAAGTAGCTCTTCATCTTTACTTTGAGATGTGTTCACAGGTATTGATCACATTCTCTCTCAAGCTCCATCTTGGCAAGGGCAAGTACTCTATGGTGCTTTACCCAATTTCCCTGCAAGGCAGGTTTTCCTCTTAACCATCTCTACACTTATTGCACTTAGCTTTAATTAATCAGAATGTCTCAGAAAAAAAAAAAGAAGGAGCTATCATGCCACTGAAAGCCATGTTGATGTTCACTCCACATAGACTTGCCTTCCTATTTTGTATTCAAAATATTAGAAATGGAAGAAATATGCATGCAATTCCCTCAAGCTCTCAGTTTTCCTCAGGAAGTCATGAGTCATAAGCAGGCAACCGGAACAAAACAGAGATGCTACGCTCAAAAAGGAAGAGTTTAACACTTGAGATTGTTAAAGTGAACAAGTCACACTATGCAAGGTGGAATCCACATTCGCCACTGAACTGCAGCTAAAAAGTAGGTAAATCATACTAGAAGAGAGGACATAATAGGAAAGAAAATGGGTTTTCTTCCTGGAAACCAACTTCAAAATAAAGCCTTTAAAACAATACTAAAAAAGCATGAATGTTATCACCAGCAGTTCTGTCTTTCTGAACTGCTTTATGAATTTTCCATTAAACCCATTTATTTTAAAACCCGTTACTCACTGCTAAGACCAAGCTACTATACTACTACAGCAATATTAACCTCCATGAAATAATTAAAGGATGGATTATCAGCATGAGACCTTACATGACACCTCTCTGGAACCTAATCTGTCTTCCAATGGCCTGCAATATAACGAGACGTTCAAATATAAAAAGTTGAGTTACTGCTTTTGTCAGTTGTGACATTTATTCAATCAGAAAGATCCAACTTCTCAACTGTATTGCTTACACTTTGCTTTTGACCTTGGATGGTTGAGAGCAATCTTTAAGGAAGCTATCCCTCTGAATCTCCTTTTTATATTAGTGTTTAATTAGTCTAACAAATTTCCTGATGTACAATTATAATGGACTGTAAATCAGTGCTTCCCCTTTGAACCACAATGTTGCATTTTTTAGCCTTCTGCATACTCAGACCAGCAAACATCTTTCTCTCAGCTCTTTCTACACAGCACCTGTTTATCTTCAGTTACTGGTTTCCAGATCAGGAGGTTTTCCCATCGCAGGACTCCACCTGCCATCCAAACACCCAGGTCCTTCAGTCTGCAGGCCCCTCAGGCTGCACCATCATGCTGTTTCTGTAGAGCGATTTACAGCTGTGTGTCCAAGAGTATGCAAAAAACTTATCAGGAAGTGTATCATTTCTAGACATGGGGCATGATCCCCACTAATAGCTGCATGGTTTTGACCGAGCTGCCTAAAAGAGCAGCAAAGAGAATTAATTAGTCACATGAATCAGTGTCAAGCAGTCCTTCAAACAAAGAGGAATACGATTGAAATGCATTATTAAATGTTCTATGCAATAGTTAAGTTGATGTGAAAGGCCCAAAGACTTGTACATGACATCAGCTCTAATTGAGGAAATGTGGTATCCTCAGTCCAGTCTCTCCCTGCCCTCTCACTGCAGAGCTGTGAGTTGTGAGCAGCCCCTGCTCTTGGAGCTGCTTGTCACCTCCCTGCCTACGCGAGCGTGGTCTGCAGTTACCAACTTCCCTCCTGCTCATGCTGGAGATACCAGGCAGGATTTTTCTGCAGTTCGAGGCTCACCAAAGCCTTGGCTAGAGCTCCTTCAGGTCCTGCCCCAGTGCTATTGCCGCTGCCACCTTTCAGCAGGCCGAATGCAAAGCTCCAAGGCTTGTGGGCAGGACATGCTGTGGAATTGCAAGCTCTTGCAAGTACTGAAAACAAAAATAATTTCGTCCCATGGACCACAGGAGGGACCTTTCCAGGTCTGTTCTGCACCAGCGGGGTGGGTCAGAAGCAAGCTGCGTTATCTGGAGCAGCTGCTGCTGCAGACACACAGTGACTGCATTATGAGCACTTTTCCTGAAGGCAAGACAGACAATCACAGCCTTTGGATTTTAAGGTATGTCGGAAGCTGCATTAACCTATAATGCTTCTGAAATAAAGCACTTAGTACCACCCTAGCAAAATTATACAGCTCATTTCATAGGAGAAAATTCAAGTCACAATGAATAAAAACACAGAGAGGGAAGTGATTTAAAGGCAACACCTTGCTAATGACAAGAACATTTCTTTGACGAGTGAGGTTATAAAGGAGCGGTCTGCAGTACAACTGCATCCTTCATGAAGCATCAAATATGCTGGAAAATAAACCAAATCTTCCGTGCTGACTTACCCCATTACAATGATGTTCTGGAAAATTGTGAAACATACACAAATACACGCATGTGTGATTGCAGGGACAGTTGGTCCCACATCCTCCACACTGGGACCAGGCCTGTCCCTGCCCGGAGTCCCCTGGAGCCCCTGCACTGCCTTGGGGTGCAGCAGGGAGGGAGAGCCGGGACAGCAGCCACCACCCCGGGGGACACTGCTCTGATGGAGGATTTCTGTTAAAAGAATGTGCAGAACATTTGTTTTCTTAGAAACTGTCTTTTTTTCACTCATTTAAATGGATTCCACTGTGCCTGTTTTATGCCTCGCTTTATTCCAGCAGAGACTAAATTAAGCTTTGAAGTTTAGTGAGAAATCCTAATGGCATTCAGCTTCAATGCTATTGCCTGAATCCTGGGGAATTAAAGAAAGGGGGGAGAGCGAGAGGAGAGAAACCACTCTTCTCTTTTATTGTTTTCTACAGCTTGATCCTGAAATGACTGACTTTGAAAATAACCTTAGCGCCTAACTTCATGCATTATTCATGTATTCTAAAACATGTAAATACAGTTTTCAGAGGTTAAAATAAAACTCCTTTCCTGTACAGGTTATAATTATTTAATATTTTGACACAGCAACTTACATCGTTAATATTAAACAGCAGATAGAGTAAAAAAGTGACCTAAAACAAGCATGTACTCTTCTCATCAGTATGGAACATCTTCACATTGCTCAGGAAACTTGACAGACTACAAGCATGCATAAGGTCTTCCAAAAAGGAGGGAAGAATTAAGCACTTTAATTTTGCACAAAACTGTAGCTGCCAGTTTGCCATTGGCTAAAAATGAGGTCTGTCAAAATGTGTATTTGCAAGGAATTTTCTAGCACAGTAACAGTCTTGGGGGATCAAATAGCGGTATTATTTCAGTTTTCAGGAATAATAATGACCACGTAGTCACAAATGGAAGATAAATTAAGCGTTGCATTTGATTACCACAACAATAAACAGGGTGCACCAAGAGTGTACCTGTACACACTGTGTGGGCTAATTTAGGCCTGTGCCCTCCCCACAGCAGAACTTTTGTGTAGCTGTGAGCCACAGGATAACCCAGAGATGCAAATTCTGGGCTCTTTGGGCAATGCCAAAACTACCATTTCACCCAGCACTGTCGTGACTAAATGTCCTTATTGAAGGATGAAGCAGGCCTGGGCTTTAAGCAAGTGTACACTTCTTCTAATGTTCATTCAGAAAGGGAGAGACAAAAAACTTCTGCCTGTGACAACTCCTTCCCAGCTACAAACAGGATTAATCCTAATTGCCAGGGACAGAAATCCTGTTAGGCTATCCAGCCTGGCTCTTTGATAGCACTGGATACTCCCCCTGGGCTTCTAGGTTATTATCTATTGCTTTGTTTCGTCTGTCTTCCAGTTTTGTGTTGATGCCCATAACCAGTACCTAAGCATCTCTCCAGCTGTTTACGCTGCTGAGGCAGATCAGTGCACTCCATGGGCTCCTCAGTCCTCAGTTCAGGTCACTCAGGCACGCTGGGGGAGTGGTGCAGGACCAGCTGCTGGATGGAACAAGAGCACCCTGCACCCTCTTCCTGCTCTGTCAAAAACTGCGTATGGAAAAAGGCCATGCTCAAAGTGTCCCAAATTAAGAAAATAAACTTGGAAAAAACAAACAACAACAACAACAACAAAAACTGCACCTGCCAAAGCAGCATTCATTGAAAAAGACTTGGTTCAGTTCAGACTACCTCAGCTTTAAAAAAACCCGTTCATGGTTGGTTGGTTTTGAGTGGCTGAAGGTAAACCAACATCCTTCCTGTTTTGTTCCTCAAACTAATTACACTCATGCACCCACAAATGGTCTCTTCAGCTCTCTTATGTGGCAGCAATATGAGAATAAAAAGGGTAAATACGTGGAAATTTCGAATGTCTTCTGGGACAGGAAACAAAATTTTCTGCTCACATCTACAGCAGCATCAGAATTAAGTCCTGAGCTTTTGTGAACATAGAGGTTTGTTACAAATGCTTAATCCACCTCTACCCACTCTCCATGTAATGAGGCACCACAAAATTATTTTCAATGTACTTTCTGCGTTATTTCACCAAGGATTGTTAATGATGTTTAATTTGCTATTGCCACAAATATATGGCTAATTATAATTAGACAAGAAAATGCAAACCATGCATTGACTGTCATTCTCCAGAGCTGTGTGAGAAAGATTCTTGTTTTACAGAACACCCCTTACCTAGAAAAGCCAAAATCCTTCATTTTAATCACTCACTGCAAGACATATGCTAAGTGTAAATACATCCAAGTTGAAAATTGCTAAAGCATTAGCATATATGCAAAATTCCTTTAATCAGAACCATGCAGAGGGGAACTTCCAAAACAATTTGTTTCCACAGCATTTTACAAAAACTCATATTGCTATTTGTAAATCACTTCCAAAAATAAAAGCAGGTCGGCATCCTGAGCGTGGAGAAATAAAAGTTACATCCATTTCTGGTCAATCCTGCCAATTTTATCTGTACTAGGAGCACAATAAAACTATTTTTATAAAAAGACCAGAATGAAAAATTGGAATGGCTTTTATTTAACTAATCTAAGAATTAATTAAAATAAAGATTTGCTGTCAGTTCTGAGCATCAACAAACTAACACAACATTATTCTAATAATGGCTTATTACATTATTTCTCTGCTGGAATGCAATATTGATTGGAAATCCTTGGGATGGAACAAATTGATTATTTGTGTAAATTTAACAACTGTTTGCTTACAGATGCAAATGCTTATTGTTTAATTTGAAATGAGTCTGCAAATGGCACAGCTCACCCTCTGAAATAAAGCCCCCTGAATTTACCCTGAGCTTTGCCAGGCAGTTACAAGGTTCAGGAGTCAGTCATCCTGCCGTTCTAGGGCTGACAAGAGCTATTGCTTTAGCTGCTAAAAGTTAGCATCATTCTACTGACTTCAAACACACTTCTTTTGGTTTATCAATTGCTGAGGATCATCTCCTTCCGCCATTTCAAAGTAATAAAAGGTTGTTTAAAAAACTTATTACAACTGATAAACAGTCCATGCAAGGAAACATTAAAAGCAATTTCTAAGTGCAAGTTGCAAGTCTGAAGAGATGCCTATTGCTTTTTCTGCAGTAAAACAGACAAGGGAGTCATCAAGGTTTTCAAGGCAAAAGGGCAGATAGAGAGGAAAATGCTCCCCTAAAGTAGCACAGATTTCAGGTTTTCATGATAATGAGATTAGCAAGAGAAATGCAGTATCACAGTCCTTAGCTGCCTTTTCCCATCAGCAGAAGCTGCACTGTTAGCCTCACGGTGGAGCCGGGTTACCAAAAGGCTGGCAAAAACAAGAATGGAGTTTAACATGGAAAAGCCTCAGATGTTGAAACTAAGGTCTGCTAATATCCACAGGCTTCTACCTCTGTTGGGAGTAACAATATCAAAGCTGCCAAAACAACTCCTTCAGGAAGAATAATTTGTAACCATTCTGAAGAAAGAAATACTCTCAAACATCTGTTTGTGGGTCCAGAACAGTGAAAGGCAACTGCAATACTACTAAAAGAAAAAAATCTTTAAGGCAAAGAGCAAGAGAACTTATTTCACCCAAAACAATGAAACTCCTCTTCAGTCCTGTCCTTTCGCAGCTCTGTAAATTGTGATAATTGAAGGGGGGGGAGCTTAATGCTGATAGATGATTTATTTCAGTGAGTAACAGCTTCTGACTTCTTACAACCTGATGAAAACGAAATGACCCGGGGGCCTATTTGTACATTCTCCATTACCAGTTCACAGCACTTCCACTCGCAGCTTACCTGCCTCGATGAGGAATAACACACTTCTGCTTTGGCTGAGGAGACTCAGAGCTGTTGCTAGCAATCTGTCCAAGATCTCCTGTGCCCTGGGAATATTCATCTACCAGAGGGATGCTCGGTGGGGTGAGGTGGCAGCAGCCCTTTCAAAAGGAGTCAGGATTGCCACCGGCACTGGAAAAGCCACCCAGTGTCTATCATTTTACTCTTTATTGAAAATATTTTCCTTTCCCCTTCTTCCATACAATTAAATTTGCCATGGTGAATTGGCATGCAAAATTGCCCTCTCCATATACATTGTTGTTAAATTACTCTATAATTAGTACTAACATATTGTACTTAGAGCATTTACTCTGCTTGATGGTTCCATCAACATAACCTTATTGTGATCTATAGCAGTAAGGACAACAATTAAAATGGTATTACTCACTTTTAAAGAGCCACTGACAAGTTCTACCACATTTACAAGCATCCTTTCAATCATGCTTAGCCACTTCCATAAACTCTATTAATAATTCTATAGTGCTGATTTCCCTGTGGAGAGAGGGAAACAGAAAAGCCTTCCCACCCTTTTGGGCAGGACTGGGAGGCAGAGAATCCAGAGCCATGATGGGGTGCCTGCCTCCCGTGGAGCAAATGCCAGGGGGTTTCTAATGCCCAGGAAATCAGTGCTGGAAATCCCCCATACAATTCAGTAGGATTCGGGATCCGAAGCTCCTGAGGCACTCCTGCAAATCCTGGTTTATTGCCCGGGAGGGATATGCCCAACCTGGCTGGCACAGGTGGGGAACGAGTGGGACCCTGCAGAGCTTGAGGGCGAACGTCTCCCACGCACGAGGGGCAGCTGTGGCAGAAGCATTGCTTCCAGTGAGGCTAAGGGTAGTGCTGGAACCCTTCAGGGAAAGGCTGAAGCCTCCTTTGGCCAGAATGGAAGCTCGGAGAGAAGCCCGAGAGGACCACACTGTGCAACAAACAACAGGAACCAGAGCACAGGCCAGACATGCAGAACTCTAAGTGTTGCCAGCAGCTACCACAGCCAAAGAGGGATTTATCCAGTAAGTCGAAGCTGCTAAATAAATTATTTTATGCCCTATGTTGTGTAATTTCAAATCCCCAGGCTTTTAGGTGTCCAGCTGGAGACACTGTACCAGGGATTGCTAGGTAATGCTCTACATCTCACTTCCCAAAGTTGTCAGAACCTACATACCCCCAGGGACCCAACAAAACAGAGAAGCAGTTCTTCTGTTGGAATTTTATCCAGTCACATGGGCCTATTCCTGTGCACTGTCTCAGAGCCAGGACCAAGATTTAGCCCTTGGTTAGAAAGAATATTTATACATCTGCCATGCAAGCTGAGTGCAGGACCCACCATAAATAGGTAACTTAACACTAAAATTACTTTTTAAAAGAAGCCTTCATTTTTCACATGGAAAAGGAAATCCATTGGAATACTAATAGCCTACATCTTTCAGATTTGTATTCAGGTACAGGGGAGCAGAGTGAGGAGGAGCGGTAGAAGTGACCTCAATTCTGACAGTCACATAATTTTGTGGTTCAAAAGTTATTGGAACGTTTCAGAGCATAATGCCCAATGATTTGCATTCCAGAGACCTTCCTTTAGAAACTGAAGGATTGCTAAAGGGTGCGTATCTCAGCTCTAATGCTTGTGCCCTTTTCTCAAATTAGTGATACTGTCAAGCTCTGATGAGATCATATCTGACACAGAGCAAAATTATGGTAACAGTCATGTGTGATCTTATCCAGCCCAACTCCTATTTCCATGGGAGTACAAAAGGAAATAAAGTTCCATTAAACAATATTTGAGAAGGTGATATTCACCCTGCAGCTATAGGACTATATCTGAGCACTACTTATCACATCCTCGGAAAAGAGTAGAAAAAGAAAATTCAGAAACAGCACCAGTGATCTAAGAAATCATGTAATACAATCCCAGCTACAATTTAGTGCTGATTATAATTCTAGGTTTCTAGATGCAAGTGAAGGGAACCAGATGAATTTTGGGGAACATGTATAATTAAAAGGGTGCTATAGCAGCTGAGGATCTGGCCTTGCTTGGGAGAGGCAGGGTCTGAACAGTGTGTTTTGTCTATAATTTAGCTACGCCCAGAACACATCCAAATAGCCTCCCACTTCCTTAAGGGAGGGATGATTAATGAGTGAGAGAGGGACGCTCTGAGAGCCATCTGTGACTGGGGTGCGAACCTGAAATCGCCTTCAAACACCCAGTGCACCAAGAGACACAACCACACATGGCCACTAAAAAGAGGATGAGTGGGCCTGAATTATTTGTTCAGCGGAGGAGCTTCCTGATGTATCTGCCTCAGGTCTGACGCTTTCATGGAGGAACCACAACTGCTGCTGTAGAAGGAGAAGCACTTAGCAACACCTCCAATTAAAAGTGTCAATGGTCTCAAACAAGCGCCCTAATATGGATTTAATAAGAATGCCTATGTTAATTATATATCCATTTATTGTTAAAAGTGCACTAAAGATTTAATAAGAGATGAATCTAGATGTGTGCTAATTAGCTGAAAGCTGCGTGAAGCATGAAGGGTAAAATTCCCACCCGCACCAGGTGGTGTTTGGTCAGTGCTGGATTTGGCTTCCACCCATCCCTAGCGGCATGAGGACTGAGATGGTCCTGAGCTGCCCTCACTGCACAGACACAACTTCACTGCAAATGCATAATGACCTTTTCATCAATGCTAGATACTTGCAAAGATTTTTTTTTTAATTAATTTAATGCTCTACCTGCAATTCAATACCAATGCAATCAGACCAAGATGATGCACGTACAGCTATGACTCACTGACTGCCCTGCTCAGCCACGTGGTGTTTGAACAGCAGAATATAAAACAAAGAACTTCCCTTCAAAATGCAGTGTAAATGTTAAATTTTAATGGGTATTTTTTGCAGGACCATCTTTAATCATTTTGCACACGTGTTCACTTGCGGCAGTCGGGGTTATCAGACACTGTTAGAGGCGAGCCACACTTCGCCCAGAGCGCTGACAGCAAGACCAGACCTGGAGGAATTATGGATGTGATCCCCCTTCCTTCCCATGGCTAGGCTGAGAAAACAATAACTTGATCTTTAAAGGTCTAGACTATCTGTTGCAGAGCTCTCTGGGCCAAGAATATTCTTCTACAGGGAATAAGCATCTTCCCATTCTTTAGAGTAAAGGGCTGGAGTCCAGTGTCTGTCACCATAAAGTACAGTGACTTTATTTAGACCTCATGCAAGTGAAAATTAGTCACGTTACTCTGAGCAAACAGGTATTAGGGAAGAGGGTTTTCACTTCAATATCAAAAACATCCAAACCCCCCAATAGCTGTTAAACAAAGAATCATTCAGAAGAAGACTAATTCATGTTAACATTAAAACAATGTGCAGGGGAAAAAAAGTGAGAAAGCAAACAAGCGAGAAAGAAAACCTGATATAAATCAAGCCTAAACACTCCACCAATCATCAGCTCTCTAAATCAAGAAATCTGACAGATTTTCCAAGTGAGAATCAATCTTCCTGTCTCTGCAGTAAGTATACTGTAATCCTTTTTCCAGCACAGTACAGAAAATGTAACTGCCACATTCAAGATTTATTGAAAAACATTCTGCCAGACTGTTTGAATGCTGCAGTTCCAAATGTTTTTAAACAAGAGGTCAGAAGAGTTTTCATGGCTCTATCCTCCTCCTCTGTCCGAAACAGCTTTGGTGAAAGATAGCTCGCATATTTCCTGTGCCTGCCCCAACAGCACCTGTGTCCAGAACCTGAGGTGATGCTCCTGCCAGGTGACACCCCCTCCCCTCCTGGGAGTGGCAGATGCTGCTGAAAGCACAGGGAGGTCAGCGTGGGGGAAAGGAGACAACAAGCAAGGACAGTTAAATAAGCAGGAAGCCAGTACCCAATCCCCCTCGCCCCCAGCACGGCCCCTGCCCTTCCCCATCTATTGCAGGCTGCAAACCAAAGCCCAGCCCTCAGAGGACTGGGATAGGAACAGATTCTGACTATAGGCAACAGTACTGGAAAACAACCCCTTAATTCTCAGTACAATACAGCAAATCAATGCTGCTGGCATTGGAATCTGTTCATGCTACAAGAAATTCAAGTGATTCTGCAAAAATAACCCTGAGGCAACATGTAAAGGGAGAGGAAAAAGCCATTGGATTAAGAAACTATTTAAATTAAGAAGCCACTGAAAAACCTGAGAACTAAGGTTTTGCCAGAGTTTTTAGGGCCATTTTTAAAGCTCACTGGTGAGTTCACAAGAGGTATTCTTCTCTTTCCCATTGCTTACAGCCTTACAGCTGAAGGGGACTTCAGCAGATCCATATAAAGAGGCCACCTCAAGCATTTTGTGGCAGCTTCCTTCCTGTTTATCTTTTAGTCTCTCTAAAAACTTATAATGAGAGCTCGGTGTAGTTTCATTTTTTACAAGGATAATTTGCATTCCAGGAGAAAAGCTGAGGTTTGATGTTCCTTCTAAGTCTATATGATACAACAGCCAACGTGTCTGTTCAACAGCAGAAGGAGACCTTGCAGGTATTTTTTTTCTACATTGGTAAAGATGGTTATTCTTTTTCAAAAGGCATATATTTTTTTTTCTTCACTTTCTGCACATATTTTCACTTTCTTATAAGCCAAAGTAACATATTTAATGAAAAAAATACTGTAAGAATGCCCCCAGAGCTGCAGTGCAGATGTGTCATTGTCCCCTTTTCCCATGAGCTGCACCTGCTTCTCACCCCATTGGTGAGGAACATGCCCCTGTGGGGAACAGCCTGACATCCCTCAGATGAACATGCAGGAAAGAGGGGATCTGAGCTGGTGTTCAGCAAGAACAATTTCCTTTAAAAATTAATTACTGCTGACGTCTAATACAATTGCAGCATGCAGGCAGACACCAGCAATTAATTAATCGGCAGTTTTCAAAAAAGAGGGTATTGATTTGTTGTTCCTCGTAAACCTGGAATATTAGATTGAGAACAAGACAATTACATAAAGCAAGGGAAGGAAATTGGCTTTCATGAATGAGACAAATGGAAAGGAGTCTGGGTGTCTCTGGTTTTCACCTGAATCCCCATTAGGGTCACACACCAGAAAGACACATTCAAACAAGCTCACTCACTCTTCTGAAAAATTCTCTCCAATAAATAAACAAATACATCCACAAACTGAACAATCCACGGTGCTGGAGCCAACTAAAGGGAACCATCTCCACACATACTCACTTTAGATAGGTACTCTGTCTCTTCTCCAGATGGAGGGGTGATACCTGGGAAGCACCCACAGAGACCCTGAGGGCATACACTGTCCCATCCCCTACTCCAGCTCCAGCACAGAGCCACTTGCAGCAGCACCTCTGCTCTTGCAGAGCAGGACCTGGCTGTGCTGTGCAGCCCAGCAGCCACTTCTCCCCTGGGAAATGTCAGCTCTCAGCTCCAGAGCATCTTCTGCGAGCAGTTCTGTGAAGTTCAGTCCTGCTTCCCTGCAAGCCTCCTTCCCTTCCAGACAGCTGTGGCGCAGGGAACCCGAGTGGCATGGCCAAGGCAGCGTGCTATCAATCACACTGTTTATTCCTGCAGCAGAATTGTCTCTTTTTAATTATCTGCCCCCTCCATCGCTCTGTCACACCTCTCTGTTTCTCTTTCTCTCCATATATGTTACTTACCCCCATAAATACTCTTTCCCATGAGATGGAAGCTCACATTTGGAGCATTGTTTAGGGGTTTCACGGGCACAACTTCACTGATTCAAGAGGGAAAGCCAGCTGAAAGATTCTGTCCTCCCTGCCAGCCTCTGCACGACAGCCCTGGAGGATGGCAGGACCCTCCCCAGGAGCAGGGGCATTTGCTGCTGCCCTGGGCACCCTCTGTCCCTGCTCTGCCCATCTACCCCTGTGGCTGGCCCCATGGCTGTCCGGGCTGCCCATCCTCTGCCACAGCCCTCCTGTGCAGAGAGCACAGAGGTCTCCCACAGCAGAGAAGGTAACAGAGCAGTGAATTTTAACTGGTTACGCAGTGTCTGGTGACAACACCGCCAGCACAGAAATCCCGGTGAAAAACAAACAGGAAGATCTCACGCAGGCAGTTTCCATGGATGCAGCTGCTGCTTGAGTGGGCTAAGAAAATAAAATAGTCCTTCATCCAGAATTTCACATTCCCTTTCTCCCTGCAATCGCGTGTGTGGGGTTTGAAGCTGTTAATTCCCATTTCTGTTCCTGCTGCTGCTCCCCAGAGACTGGGAACGTGCTACCTCCTGATTTACACGGCAGGCCAGGGAACAGGGACGTGCTCACCTTGTCTGCTCAGCGTTCAGCATGCTGACAAACAACCCAATACTACATTGCCAAGGAACTAAAACCTGCCTCAGAAAGCCAAGGCTTCATTAGCAGAAGCTATTTACTTGCTGCCCAGACCAGGATGGCAAGGGCCCCACCAGCCGTGGTGGGTTTGGCTGAGCAGGGTGCTCAGAGCCGGGTGCTGCAGCCTCGCTGGGTTCAGTGAATGTGAGAGGAACATTCAGACTCTCAACCATACAACTTTTTGGCTTGAGATCCTGAGAAAAATCAGGAAAATCACCTTCTTTAACTGTGCTGGTCAGGGGTCACCTTACAGCTCTCCTCCTTATCTTCCATCACAACCCCTTCTTCTTTCAATATGTTTTATCTTTTATTTTATTCCTTCTAAGGAATTTGGCAAAATCTTCAAGGCTTCTGAGCTACCCAAGTTCTGACAAGTTTCACCCCAAATAAGCCTGCTGCTTGCTCCTCCCCAATGCCACTGCTAACAGAGGCGCGTTCCCAGGCAGCACTGATCTCCTCCTGAGGGTCTCTGTGGCCTCCTTCCAGGCAGGACTCACTTTGCAGGGAGCAGAGGGGCAGCTCCACCAGTGCAGGGTTAAATCAGTGCAGAGGTGTTGAAGGAGTGAGAGACACAAAGCACATGGGGCAGGTGGGCTAGCCAGCAGGGCTGAGCCTGGGAGCCCCAGCGGACTTCCCATTATTTCCTTGAGATGTCCCAGTCCTGGGAACCATTAGGAGGATGCACCCTGCTGTAGGAACAGCTTGACTGCATCAGGTATGGACTGTTACAGAAGCACCCTGCTGGAAGGTGTGAAGCCAGATCAGCCTAATTAAAGAGCATCTGAGAACTCTCAGGCTCAGCACAGCTGGTCTCACTGTTTGCTTGGGAAGGTATATGTTTCCAAAGCCAGGAATACACTTGACTTAAAAGGGCTTCCCTGCAACTGAGGCAACTCTCAGCATTGTTTTCAAAAGTGACTGAGGCAGTTTTGGAGGTGGGAAGGAGAAAAGGATTGTCGCATATGTGATTTCCAGTAAAGAACCCTCACCTCCACTCAAGGACATCACCCAGAGCATGCTGCCCAGGACCACCACTAGCCAGGCTTGGATATCTCCCAGGACAGAAGTCACCCTCCCTCTCACAGCCCATCCCAGGATCCCACCACCTCCACAGCAAAGAAGCTTTTTCTGATGTTAAATGTAATGTTCAGTATTTCCATTTGTATCCATTCCAGTCACAAAACTGAAAGATGAATTTTGGAGTGCCTGATGTGCTCAGATTGCAACACAGAGACAGCGGCTCTGCCCACAGGACTTGCTGTAAAGGAGCAATCCAATCACCGTGAGTGCTTGTTTTCACATCACCTGCAGAGAGAACTACTCTCCATCTACCCCAAATAAGCCTTGCTTCAGAAAACACGCTGTGAATGAAGTCCTTGGGCAGAAAAAACCAACCTGCCTTTGATTGCACATGCAGCAGTCCTTTGTGCCTCCCAGGAGAGGGAATGGGCTCTTTGCAGTGTGGAGCCCTGGCACGTTTCATTTTGGCCTGGCATTCCCTGTGCGTCTTCTCTGCCAGGCGCGGAGCTGGCAGTGCCTCCTGGTGCTGTGCAGTCCCCTCCCTGCATCCCAGCTCATTCCTCCACCAGGGCCATGGGTCCACCCAGCCCCACAACAGCGAGCAGTGGGAATGGCACATTTGGAATTCAGCCCGTTTGCTCCAATCCACTAATGTTCCTGGATCTCCTACTCCAAAAGTCAAATATTATTTACGAGTCAGTCTCCTTTGGAAAAGGTCAGCAGAAGGCTCACCTGGAGCACGGGGCACTGCTGGCCCCCAGCAGCAGCCCTTGGCTCTGCCCTGGCAGGTCCAGGGGGTGCCACAGCCCCTGCACGGGCAGTCCCTGCCAGGGCCGAGCGGACCAGCCCGGCTCCACCAGGAAAGCGGGGGAGGAAGAAGGGAAGGGGAGAACATCAGCCAGTTTCAGCACACTCTGACTTGTTTATTACGTGCTTAACCTTGCTTCAGAAGCACAGTAAGTAATGCAGGAAGAGTGGAAGCACAGAGAGGACAGAAGATGGAGGCGAGGAGGATTTTCTGCAGACTCACTAAAATCCACTCAACTGGCCCAGAGACTTCAGTCCCCTCGGCTCCATGCTCAGTGCCCAACCACGTCAGCAGCTTCCAGCACAGCCACAGCACCACGGCCAGCCCTGGCTCTTCCCTCTCCCCAGGTTCAGCCCCACACACAGGCACTTCCCAGGGTCAAGTCATGAAGCATTTCACTAACTCTCAATATCTTAACACATCATTATTTACAGACAAAAGGCTCCCCAGCAACTGTGCTGGTTTCCTAAGGAAGGTTATGGGGTGCTCAAGCATGGGACCGGTGATTAAAATTATTATTGGGGTTTGTTCTTTCGGAGGTTCCTCTCCACAAGCAGGCAGAGCTAGCGGAGCCCCTGGGCAGAGAAAGAGGCACTGCATTTCAAAACATGACTTCTATCTCCCCCAGACCCAGCTTCAACTACAACAACCAATTGTGCAGCCTCAGGGCTGCATTTCTTTTTCAGCATCTCCCTCCTGTTGCATTGCATTTTTCCCTTGCTATTTAGCACTTGAGAAACAAAAATGATTAGAGATGTCTCACTGGAGACTTTGGTTTCAGGGAGTAGAAGGAAGCAGCACTAAAAGCATACTGAATATTCATTCAACAGTGAAATCCTAATTCTCCTTAGCAGTTCCTCTGGGCAACACATTTCAAAGTGAGACTTGAACATCAAGGTGAATATTCATTATGTTGCAGTTGGCTTTTTCCTCAGCAGATCTCATTTCTACATCTCATTTCTGCGAATTCTCATGCACAACTAAACTTACTGCCAGGGCTGAACAGAAAAATAACATTGATGAGATTTGTATGTGCAGGGTGGGCAGCAAACACTAAAGATTGTAAAACGCAAATTCCACAGCAGTTTAGTAAATATCAACAACTACCAACTCCCCGGAGTTCTCCAGGGCATTCTAACGTCTGCTTGAGCCTTTATCACCTTTTGTCATCCACACGCTGTCACCTCAAGGAAGAGGAAGATAGGGGCAGGAGGAAGAGCACTGCCTCACTGTGAGCTGTACAGAACTTGCACAGTGGCAGGGCTGAGCTCTGTGCTCAGCTCTCCAAACACCTCTTTTCTAAACAAGGGTTTCTTCACACTGTACTTTTCACTATTCCCAGCTCTCCATAAAACAATGTCCCAGCTCACTGTTGCCAGACGTGAATTGCAATGTACACGTTCAAAGAAAATAAGAGTCAGTTTTTATGGAGAAGCTGCCTCAGGGATTTCATTCAAAATTATTGTCTTCAATTTTATTAAAATCAATATGAGATTTTATTACAGTACAAATTAAATGGGAGGCTATTTGCTCCTCAGATACCAGAAGCAATAGTATGAACATCGCTTCAAGCAATGATATCCATCCAGATGTCTTAGCTAATGTTATCCATGTACAAGTGTGGAGTTCCATTTCTTTTTCTCCCTTATTTTTTCATCCCTTTAACACCAGGCACAGTTTATGAAATGTGACTGAGGCTTATAGATGATACTCAGATATTTTTAAAGGCTCAGGGAACTCAGAAAGGACTTGAACAATTTATTAAGATGTGTGGGAAATGCTCTACAGTGAGTGATTAAAGAGCTCAATTCATTTAGTTTACTAAAAAGAAGGTGAAAGGTGGCTTGATTACAGGGTATTAATAGGTTCACAGGGAGAAAAGTACATGGGACTAAACGGCTTTTAATCTAGCAGAGAAAACAGCCAGCGTGCTCAGCAGCATGCGCCAGCCAGGCACGCGGCCCGGGCAGGGGGTGCTGCTGGGGTGAGCCCCGGCACATCGCCCGTGCCAGACACAAGCCCCACAGCAGAGCTGCTCATCCCCGTCAGACACCGCCGCGGGCACCGCGGGCACTGCCACCGACACACAGCGGGCACTGGCTGAGCGCTTGGGAGCTGGCACAGAGATTTGGGTTCACCTGTCTGCCAGGCTAGGAAGCTCTAACCTCACGTGTAGGTGGCAGTCTGGTAATAGCGCTGCTTTGAGACTGAAATTTCTAAAACCAGAGTGAGAAGATGGAAGATTTCATGGAAATGCCAGAGTGTTGGAGGAAAAACCTCAAATGCAGTATTACAGTAGATGTAAAATAAACTGTGATAATAGCCAATATTCTGTCAAAGTTGATCTAATAATCACTTAAACTGGACTTAAGTGCTCAAAAGGTTAATGTGCCAAGAACTCATTTCACCGAGCTGCCATATATCAGCAGAAAAATCATTTAAATAAATATATACACACTCAGAAGAAGGTCAGCAGGGCCCATAAATGCAGGTCATATCCTGAAATGCTGCCAGTTACTGTCACTTGGAAGGAAAAAATTTATGTCAGGCTGATTTGCATAGGGAGAAACTGGATCTAGACACTCAAGAAGGAGAAACAAAATGCAGAGAGCAGCCAGTTACATGATCTTTAAAGCTCATCCCAACACATGATACAAAATTAAAGCACTCCCAGTTTCCCCCAGATCTTACAGGCCCTGCAGAGAGAGCACAGTGCGATGGAGGGTTCGGTGCAAAGAAGATGCTGCATCCCCTGATCCAATCATCTGAGCCCACAGATTTGCCGCCCCTCATCCAAAACCACTTGGACAACGAGTGCAGAAGCCATGAAGTCAGGATTAGGGCAGGTCAGGGATGCTGCAGGTGTCTACAGCCTGTGCACAGCCCAGAAGGGGGGATGAGGAGAGCAGCCCCATGGCCAGCCCTGAGGGGAACAAAATAAGTTCCCATCTCTGGGTGAGCTCGGAGTGTGTGAGGTTGAGACATGCAACTGAGAGGAGCAATGGATAATTCGCTGAAGTGGCGGGGGGAGGAGGGGAAAGATCATACATAGGGCTGCTCACAGCTTTTTTGGAGCTTTTTGCTGCAGCTCTATTTCCCCTGCAGTCTCCTGTGCCACTGCCCACTGACAACCTCTTGCAAGCCCCAGGTACCAGCCCCTCACTGCTCTGCACTGCAACACCTGCTGAGGTGTCAGAATGACAAAAATTGAATAGCAGCACCTTTGGTCTTTTTCAACAACACAGGCTTTAAAACAATTCCTTTTCCACTTCAAATCAGATCTTTAGTTTCACTGGAAATGGGAGAGGAGAAGGATGAACACTGAACAGTCATCTAAAAGTACAAGAATAAAATCTTGGGCCTTAAGAGTTCCTGAATCCACTGGTACCACCAGGAGAGCCCAGAAAAACACTGGTCCATCTGAAAACAATCCTGCTTGGAAAGCATTTATGCTCTGTAGATACTGTGTCTTGCTCTTTCTTTAATTAGGTCATTTGCATAAAAACTGGATTTCTACATTCAAAGTTTAACAGTTCTAGCTGAGGTTTTGTGCAGGGTTTTTTTTTCCTCTTTTCTGAAATTGCCTTTGTTTTGGGGACATAATAATTTCTCTCTTACTAATTATGATGTCAAAACCAAAGGATTAACTACTCCGCTAGGAATATATGCACAATGAGAGGTGATTACACAGCATTCCCTTCTCCATGCAAAAGCCACTGGCACAAGCCAGTAACACAGAAAGAACACAGATTGAACACTGGCTCGTGCCCCTGGGTGCAGAATCAAGTAGACCTGGATGTGGTTAAGCTGCATTTATGCCCTCTGTGCCTAGTGCCCCGCCTGTATTGTGTCATTGCAGTTCTGCGCACCGTCAGAAACTGGGCGCTGCTGTTCCCTCCGTGCTCTGCTCACCCATACTGAACAAAGCCATCAGCACAGATTCTGTTCCTTTCCCTATTTTATTTCCTATTTTTAAGTCTCTGAGTTGAAAAACCTGTCTTTAATGAAAAGAGATGAGCTCTTTGTTAGAAGCATGACAAATAAAGCCTGCTGAATGAAAAATTCTGCAGGTTATTAGAAGTGACACATCAAATACAAACTGGATTATGGGCACAGTGAAGTAATTATTTCTTAGAGAGACACCATTAAACTAGTATGTAACACTTTTTGAAGCCCTGATAGATAATGACCATGGGAAAGTGATGAACGCAGGCAAGTGTCCAACTTAAGATGAAGCAGGACTCCCACAGAGGCACCAGGAGATGCTGGGAGACCACCAAGCTCTGAGTGCTGGGCCCCTCAGGACACTCGTCCCCAGGATGTACACAACCACCCCCCAGAACACCAGTTCAGGCTCAAACAAGGAAAAACTGGTGGTGAAATTAGATCAGTAGGAATCCAGACCAGTGAAGATGGCAAAAAATAACAATGCATGCCACAAAAAGTCAGTTCTTCACTGATCCCATTATTTCCGTGAGATTGGAATTTCCCCCAGAGAGCTACAGAGTGGAGCTGTAAAAATCTATAATTTTTTTGCTCACTGACTGTCCTGGTTTTGGCTGGGATGGAGTTAATTTTCTTCCTAGTAGCTGGTATGGGGCTGTGTTTTAGATTTGTGCTAAAAACAAGGTCCATAACCCAGAGCTGTTTCTGTTATTGCTGAGCGGTGCTGACACTGTTCTCTGCTCCCCACCCCACCGGGAGAAGGCAGGAGGTGCACAAGGAATGAGGAGGGAACACGAGGGGAATCCCCTGGGCCCGAGGGATATTCCATACCATGAAGTGCCTGAGAGCACTGAAAAGTGTCTGAGACATCTCATGACCAAAACTTTGCCATCCTATTGCCACACATCCTTTGACAGCTCAGCAACACAGGAGCAACCTTTCTAGGAAAGAGACACACTCTTCCTTTTTTGTTTAGCTGAAAAGAAAAATAAGACACACAGTATCTTACCAGTTATCAGAAGGAGCTGCATGGTACCTTGTACCTTTCTTTGTAAGCCAAGAATAGAGGCCATTGTAATATGCTGCCAGAGACAGATGTTTATGGATGAACATGCCCAAACACCTCCTCAAGACACGATCCAGCTGCTCACAGTAGGCTCCCATCTTTCCACACTCAAACCCTCTCATTCTTGTGATCCTCACTGAAACAAATAAATATATAACACTCCTGTTTTCTTCACAGAGAATTTATGTAGGACATCATTGTTAATGTATAAAAGAATAGATTTAGTGCTCAATTGTAAGCAGTGAAATAATTAAATATAGCAACAGATAAGCAGGGGATATGGTAAATTTTTCATCATTTGAATCTTTAAAGATCAGATTTCTTTTGAAAAAATGCATGTTAGTTTAAACAGACACTCTATCACTAGACACAGGAATTAGTGAATGAGTCTCAGCTTCAGGATGTTAATGTGGCGCACAAATAGGTCCTGAGTCAAGGGTAAACAATTAAAGGCTTTCCCCCCAGGGTTACTATGTGACAAGGGAATTACAGTTCATACTGTATTAACCCCTTTTCTGTCACTGTCAGACATGTTCTTCAAGACAAATTTCCCCATCTGCTGTTTCCAGAGGAAAGGAAAAGAAAGTTACTGAAAAAGAAAGGAAAGAAAAGCAGTTACTGAACAGGATCTGATGGGGTTATGACCAAAGTTAAAATTGCCTCTGACTGCAATAGCAGTGCCCTCGGCATCTTGGGTGCTGGCAGAACTAATCAGGAGATTTACTAGATGCAAATAATAATTAACAAATGTAAGTGAACGTGAACAGAATTCTAGCCTCACGTAGGTATTGTCTGACCCTTGGTCCAGCAACTTAATAGAGCAGAGCAGTGTAAAACGCCTGCAGTCGGAGCACTAGAGAGCAGCACAGACCCTTTCAACCCAGCACAGATGAAATATGGGACAATAATTTGCTTTTTAAAATGTAGGACAAATGACCAAAATAGAAGATGCAGCAAAATTAGTAGAGCAGAAAAGTCCAAAGGATGTGGTAATAATTCATTCTGTTACCATCGAGCGCCTGCTGACACACGGTGTGGTTCAATAACGCCACTGCTACCGCTCCGAGCGAGGGGAGGGAGCGATGGGGCGAGAAGCCCCCGGGCCCGGCCGTGCAGGGACCCGCCCCGCCCCGGCCCCTGCTGCAACAGCAGCGCACCACGGCCGGACTGAGCCAGCAGCATGCAACAAACAGCAAAGAGGTCACAATTTTTCCAGGGGATTGAGTGCCACAGATAACAAAAACTGCTCCAGCCCAAAACGTGTGAGCAAATGCCTGGCTCTTGATCACCTGCTCAGACAGCACAGATACAAGTCTTAATTAACTCTTGATGCAGGGTGTTGTTATAATGATAAATAGCACAATGAAAGTGGAAAAATGTTTTCCACCTGCTGCATTTGGCTTCCGCAGGGCAAAATGGCTCATCTGGATTGTTATGAAGTCATCTATCACCAAGATTTTCACAGTTACCTTCTTACATAGAAAATTTTATTTTAAGAGTTTGATGGTGAGACTGAAATAATCCTATTGGCTTCATACAACAATACATGCAAGATATTGAAGAATCTTTGTCTTAATTCAAGCTTTCTACTTGATATTTATTTGTGTGACCTGCAGTGGTTACCAACCTTGGTCACTACCAGCAGTCTGTGCCACAGGGCACTTCAGATGACTGGAAGTTCCACATCTCTGGAGAAATACAGATATCTCCCTTCCTAAAAAAATTAAGGGGCAAAACATCTGCTAGCTTAACTTGACCTTGTGCACAGAACTCTGATTTATCCTGTGGGTAATAATGGATGTAAGTGGCATTTAATCCTGTTTTTATGCTCCTTTGGGTGCTGTGAAGTCTTTACATCACTGAAGACCAGTACAGGCAGAATTAGTACCTTTTGAGGTGATTCACAGAGAACTGCAACGGCCATCTAAAACTGAAGGAGCCTATGGATTCCCATGGATCACCACAAGAGAAAATACTCATTCCTGGGTGAGGAACCTTGCTGAATTCTGAGGAACCGTGTCCACTCCCTTGGCCATCCCAACCAGCACAGGAGGGGCTCCAGTTTGCTATTACAGATAACCTGATTAAAAGAAGCGTCGAGTTTCACGAGGAAAAACGGGAAATGTATTTTCCATCAGCTGTCAAATCCTAATTGCTTATCAAAGCATAGAAACAAATTCAACAGCATTACTACTGCCATGAGAATTTATGTACTAAAACATGGTCGTTCTCATCTCACAAGCTGTCAGCCAAAATCAACACTCCCACTGCTGCCACAGCATCACTGGGGGACACAGGGAGCTGGCTTGCAACCTGCTGTGAACATGGGGTAAAGAGCTTTTCCAGAAAAAAGTTGGAAAGAAAGGATACCAGCCTCAGGGTGAGCTAAGGTCTCAGTATTTCAAATGTTCCTCTGCATTCCCATGTCAACAAACTTGAGTTGCTTGTGCACAGAACTGCCTGCTCCACTGCAACAGACTGCAGCAAACAGCATCTTGCAGCCTCGTACTAAGCAAGGGCCAGGCCATTTCCAAAGCAGAGTTTGTAGACGTGTGAAAGAAACATCCACTTTTCATTTCATTCCAAACTTTAATGAATATCTTCAATTTATCAGTAAAAATTTGAAAATCCATGAAGTTCTTCCCAAAACATGACAACAAGAATGAATGATATTTGCCAATAGGATATCTGTCTTGCTGTAGTCTTTAAACACAAACAACACCCCATCTGTTCAGAGTGGAATTGTGTACTCCTCCTATCCATGTCTTGATTTTCCTGTATGCTCATCCTTTTATTCTTTCTTCTTTTCTCTTGCTCACTGCTTGTGGGTGATGGAACTGTGATTAAGCCCAGATGGACAGTGAGGCAAGCAGGCCACGGCACAGGGCACTCGCCCTGTCCACGCTGCCAGAAGGTGCCTGTCCTCTGTGCCACAGTCTGCCTGGCTCGTGTGTTTACCTCTCTATTACCAGCACCGTATCACAGTTAAGAACAAGCTGTGCTGCATGCTGATATGCCCCAGAGGAAGACACATCTGACTTTTCAAATGAATAACTCTTAAAATTACTTAGAAGTCCTCTTGACAAGCTGATGTATAAGATTATTTGTCATGCAGTGCTTCCCAATGAACTTAGACTAGGATACAGCATAGGGATCTAAAGGCTGAGCACTAATAGCAGGGGAAGCCTGTTCCTGCATCCTGGTGTATGCCAGCAGCACTTCCCAAACCCAGACACCCGCCCTGAACAAGTCAAGTTGTCCCAACGTGATCACAAATCTGACAGCTGATTAGCTTAAACCACAGGATTAAATGACTGCTCAGGTGTAGGGAACACTGTCCATTAACACTTCCTTTCACACCATACAGCTTCCCAGTGAGAAAGTGCTCTTTCCAGTAATTTTATTCTGGGGGAGATTAAGATTGTTTTTTCCAATCAAACACTTCTCCCTGTTTGCAAGAAGATTCCTTTGCTGTAGCCTAAGCCCATTCCATTGCACGAGTGGCTCAACTCTCCAGGCAGCAAGCAGCTTCCAATAAGCCAATGCTCAATGTAATGGATGAAAAACATCATAAATAAATAATAGTGCTGCAAACACTGAAAGACGATCCATCTTTCAGTAAACCGCACATGCTTTTCGGATTTTGTGACTTCATCTCCAGATCTCTTGGAAGTAGCGTATAAATATAAAATATTGCAGCTATCACCCTTTATTTCAGCAATCAATTTTGCTCTTATGTGATATTCATGTTTTGCAAAAACGGCTGTTTAAAAGGAGTTTGCTGTGCTGCGTGTGAGCTAAAAACGAAGACAGACTGTTGCAAATGGAGGGGTAAAGTGGGCCAGAGGTAAAGGTGTTTTACAAATTTAATGATTAAGAGTGTGGTTGCCTGAGGAACAAGGAAAAGAGGCCATGTAAACTGTTGCCTTAAGCAGCTCTCAACTGCTCCAAACATCTGTGTTTTCAAAGTGTGACCTTAAACTGTGCTAATCCTCAATATCTGCATTGCGATGTTTACCTCTCTAAGCAGCTGGTGTTTGGAAATAACACCGTATTTATTAAATACTTTTTTCCTTATGTTTTGTTGGGGTTTTGTTTGCTTTCTGGTTAGCAAAATGAGCGCTGTGAGCTGACTCAGCGTAGCCAGCTTACTCAAGCCCACAAAAAATGACAAATGTAGCCAGAGGAATGATTCTCCCTTGGAAATGCCATGACTGATGATTAGCATTTCACTAACAGCACTGTCCTGGCATCTCCACAGCTTCTTTATGCTACACACACATCGACACTGCTCAGCTCCATAATCTACCAAGGGTCACATCACCCAGGAGATGACCAGCTTGCACAAGGCACAGATTAGCTCCTCCGAGGAGTAACAGCGACTAAACACACCTTCACTTTTGACAAACCTTGCCTTCTGCTGTTCATTATAAATGCAAACACAAGCCATCTGCCCTCCTGGGGCCAGTCAAAGTTGCCCAAATGCACAAGTACTGATTGTGCTTCCTTCAGCACTGCATCACTGCCCAGGGTGCACCTGCTCTACCTGCAGCAGAGCCAGCTCCGGGGTGAGCACCCACAAGGTGCTTTTTCTTATCTCACAAACAAATGTCATGGGTGCCTTGTGGCAGTTTCCATCTGTTCTGGCTGCTTAGACTGTCTGGGAGGCAGACCTGAAAAAATTAGGTGCCTTGCAGCTGCGTTCACGCTCAGTGGGATGTGGCTCACTGTTTGGTCTGCCCCAGCCTGGATTCCTCTTGCTCTTGCCCATCACCTCCTCCAAGGGGATCATCTGCCGTGACAAGTATTTTTATGGCTCCTTCAGTGCTGCAAATGCATGCACATGGTCTGTAACAGACACTGCAGAGTTGTGATCGCAGCCCTCTGCAGCAAGCCTGCTTCTTTAGATGCAAATCAGCTATTCTGGATCACTGAACAATCATCACAGTCAGTTGCAGAGAAAAGAAAGGGAAAACTTTCAAGAAAGGGGACAAATATCACTTGTTAGAACAGGAAAAAACATATACTAGATAAGGCTCTAAAGTCCTGAGGTCAAACAGCAGTACAGTATTGATACACCTTTTCCTGGTGCCTGTACCTGCTATAGCATTTTCCCTGTCACACCAAACAAATGACATTTTCAAGTCATTCATGCACCAGGATCACTACAGGCACAACTCTGCATTGACCTTTATGTTAATCTCTGGCTCATTCATGGGGGTGAGGTGCGTGAAATAGAGCAAAACAGTTCATAAATCAGATCTGATGCCATAGCTGGGACCCCGGACATGTAAATGCACTGAGTGCACCCCTGTGAGCAAAATCATTTCCTACCAAGCTGCTTACTAAATTGCAATCCTGCATAAAAACACCTGTGTCAGATCCTCATGCTACAGTTATGCTAAATTGGTTTTCACTGTTTATCCTTTTAGTCTTAGTTTTTTTCTTTTATTTGCAAATAGAATTCTTACAGAAAACACCAAAGGAATGAAGCACCTGACTGTCAAATTTCTTTGCTCCAGATTGGTAATTATACAGTGAGGGTACAAAGGGCTGAAGCTCTGAATGCTCAGTAAATCCTTGAAAATTTTCTAATATTATTTCTGATTTCCCCATCATATGGCTCATTTCTTTCCTCTTAGAAAGCGTGAAAGAAGACAACCATGAACCATGAATTCTTGGAAGTGTGACTGTGTGGATTGTACAACCCAGACAATATTATTCAACTCATGAATAAATCAGAACCCATCAACAACCCTGATGTGGAATTTCCATGCAAAGGTGCTTTCCAAGGCCCACTTTAAAACTCGAAACTCCAGCACTGTATTTCATGTCCTGGAGGTAACACGTCCCTTCAAACATCCGTGCTGCCACAGTCACACCTCAGGAGCCCAACACCACAGCCTCTGCTGGCTTGAGCCGAGCCGCAGGCTGGGACCCTCTGCACTGTAACCTAGGACCTCCTGCCCAGCCAGCGGGATTCAGCTGCTGTGACCCAAGTTTGGCTCTGGTACGTGCTCAGCCCACTTCTGCCTGGGAGGCAAAAGCCTCCAGAGTTGCAACCAGAGCCGCAGACCCCCCAGCAGCTGTTTATGCAGCAAGAGGAGGTGAGGAAGAGCTGAGAACAAGTTACCCTTGTTTCCCCTGGGAGTATTTCCAAAGTTAATCTCTGCAGAGATAAGAGTCCTGAAATATTTATATGAAGAATTTCATGCTTCAGTGTAAATCCCATTGTAAGGCCTACAAAAGCAATAGGGTTCTTCCTCCTCCCTTTCCCTCCTTGGCTGTCTCTCTCCACATATATAAAAATAAACTGATAATATCCAGCTAGGCTGAATAAATTCAAAGCTATTGAGCTGTGGAATTACAATTGCCCAGAGAAAAGCACAGAAGGAAGTGAGTTTCCCTCCTACAATGTAGGGGTGAGTAATGGACCATAAACATGAGCTGAGCTCCTCACCCTCCTGACTGACACAAATACACATCAGCTGGAAGATGCCAGCTCCATTTGAGGCCAGACACTGCATGTGTTAGAGCTGAGGGAACAGGAGATACGATCATCATCATGGGGGAAAGAACAATGCTGTCATCACGGCACAGAGCTACCAAACAGCATAAAGAAATCAAACGTAACTGGGAGAGGTTCAAACGCTGTCTAATTCACAGCGTCGAGTACCAAACCTCCCACTGCTATGCTCCCTCCAAAGAGGTTTTTCAGCCAGCACTTGTGAGGCACCAGCAGGTCCCAGCACCTGAGGCTGATGCCTGATTCACCAACAGAGAGCTGGAACAGCACTGCTGCTCCATGGGAATGATGGCAGGAGACTTTGACCCTCAAACTCCATGCCTACTGTAGTACCACAGCAGCCTAATAATGTGGTCATCTTCAAGTTTAAAAATACACCAAACTTCCTTCATGACAATGATTTTCTCAATGAGCTGCACTGCTTTTGTCAAGCCCGAGGTTTGCATACCTGAGAATAACATGTGCAGAGGGCCAATGACCACACCAACCTGCCAGTGATCCAGAGCTAAGCCTGCAAGGAAAGGGTCCCCTTAGCACCATCCCTGTTCCTGCTGGCTTTGCAGCATGTCTGCTGAGAGGGCTCACTTTGACACATGTGAAACTTCACATGAAAAAGACACCCCTGTAAATTACACTCGCAGGCATTACTTCTCCTGGAGAGCAAGGGCTCAGGCACCCTGATGGATCAGTCGTTGTTGGTGCTGGGCACACATTCTAAGTGACAGGCAGTGCCTGGAAAAGCGTTTTGCTCTCAGTGAACTGCAAAGATAGTTATTACATTATTGTGAGCTATAAATAAAGCAGAAATGTCTTTTCATAAAGGGTCTTTTTCCATCTACAGATGGGGAAAAATAAAAAGCCTTCACACAGGTGTCCTCAAACCGCACAACGCTGCCTTTTCCAACATCCTCAGCTTTTATCTGCTCCCGGAGGCTGTTCCCAGCCCCCGGCACAGTGTCCAGCTCATTAGGCACATGCCTTGTTCTTGGCTGTGCTTCCTGCAAGCGACAAGGACAGGGAATGCAGAGGGGTTTCAGCACCCTCCAGAGCTGCCCAGCCGCGGGCAGAGCCCGGCAAGACAGAGCAGCCCCAGGGCCGGGGAGGCTGCACGTCCGCACCCCAGGACCCCAGGCTCTGCCTCCTCTGCGGCCCCGACCTTTCGGGACAGCCCACAAGCCACGGTGCCTTTCTTCAGAGCCCCAGGTCCTGCTGCACACGGACAATATGAATCACAGTGAATGGGGCTGACAGCACAGTGACAATATACCATTTCTTTTCCTCAGTAATTGTTGCGTGCTAAATTTAAACATGACAAAGCACATTGTATTTCTGCCTCAACTTAATCACTTCATAAGAATAATGCTTGAATACTTCCCAAGTTACAGCCCAGCCTAGAAAAGCTTTTTAAGCTTCTAGCAGAATTGGTTATTTCAGGTTAATAGAAGTGTTGTGAGGTCAGTGCTGTGAGCCCAGCACACGCCTCTGTGTAGAGGATGAGAACATGCCAAGGGCAATGAATGCAATGCACAGCAGCAACACTCACATGGCCTGTCAAAACACTTTCTGTATTTCTTTAGTTAATAAAAATTAGGAAATTATTCCCCGCATTTTAGGAACAGTTAACACTACAGTAATGTGGTGAGATAAAGATAATCTATTGCAACACTAATAGGCAATCTTTTAAAATGCATTTACAGCCCCATATAATGGAGAGGACCCTGAAGTGCCAGCTCAGTAATATGTACCTGCTTAATTCTGAAGACACAGCTCTTTCCTGGCAAGCTTCCCTGGGAGACTGGCTTGGGGAAAGCAGAGTCAACACCTGGCTTTTCTGACTCCAGTAGAGGCCAGCCCCTGCCCACACACACAGCACTGGCACCGCACACAACTGCTGCGCTCCTCACACGTGGGCTCTGAATTTCAGAGAAGGAAAATCTTGCAAAATGTATCCAAAGGTCAGTAGAACAGGGCAAAAGGCTTCAGAGCCCAATGAAGTGCCGTGTTTCCAAAAGAAAATGAGATGACGGTGAATTAGTCTCTCCTGTAATATTTCTGCTTCTTTCAACACGCTTGAGAGTAGCACTGGGGAGGAAGCGCAGGAACAGAGCCATCAGCCACCAGCTCACGGCACAGGCCACACAGATCATTCTCAGCCCATTACTGGTGACAGCTTAAGAGTTTGATCTGCTTTTCAGAATTTAGTGCACAAAAACATTTCAATGCACTATTCCATGCTGGGCATCCGTTAAAGGAAGCAAATACAGTCTAAGCCGTCCCATGTAGTTTTCATAGAGAAAATAAGTGAACTTTTCTGCCAATACTGTGTCACTTCATAAATTCCCCTCACAGCAGAGCAGCAGTGAGTGATGTGAAGCAGGCACTAATCCATTCCAGTGAATTACAGCATGGTCCTGAAAGCAGTTTCTTACCACTAGCAGTGGACTTTGGCTCCACGGGGTATTTAGCTATTTTTGGTCATTTAGCTATGACTTTTGGCTGCTGAACTGCTCACTTCTAATGTTAGACATGAGAAGCAGCCACCTGGGTGTGCAGCCCTAGCATGAAATTAAGAAGGAGTACTTAATATCTAGTATCATGTCACCTGGGTGCTGTGCAAGTTTTACACGGCTCTGGGGACTGTCTCTAGTGCCAGACAGCCAGAAAACAGAAGATGGATTTAGTCTGGATGTTTTGCATTAAGGCAGAACTAATGCTATGACTTGGCTGGATGGAAGTGCTACACTGAGTATCCCCCCTACACAGATTACATCTGCCAGTGGTAGAAACAGTAGGATGGACAAGCCAAAAAAAAGAACCAAAGAAGCCAAAAAGGTTCATTAATGTAATTAAACAAATAATCAAGATGCCAGCTCAAAAGATGCATCCATGGTATGACAGGGATGAAACAAGGCAAGTGCATCTTACAGTGAAAGACACAAAAACTAGACAATTTATTTTCTGTATCCATGTCCATTTGCATGGCTTCTGTTAGTCATCAGCACAGACCCAGAGCAAGATCTTTTCCAGATCAAAAATATTTTAAAGTTCTAGCCATGAGATCAACAGGTAGAAATTACTGTAAAAACCTGTCTACTACAGGAGTGAATTAGTCTTTTTAAAAATTAGTTGTAGAATTCAAGGACAGCAGTGAAGGAAGTGAAACAAAACCATAATGCCTTCAAGACAGACACAAAACCAAAGCAGATACTAAGCTAAAGCAAATCAAAGCAAATCTACTGACATCCGTGCAGCAATGTCATACAGAGTGTGTGGTCCATCACTGAAGATGAGTTCCTACAGGCTGTTTCCAAGAACAGGGGAGTGCAGAGATAAAGAACCCGTAACTGGGATCCACAGCGGGAAGTACAGAAGTGGCCATAATTTTACATTGCAGATTTCTGACTCTGTTGCTTTGCTAAGTCTGAATACTACAGAGTAACCAAACATGATGAAGATTAACAGTGTGACTGAACCCCCTCACTATAAAATTGCAGTTCTAATGTCATAAATTGTGATCTCTGTAAGGACAGAACAAGTCGGCTTTTCCCAGAATTAGTCTTGGGCTTTGTAAAAGCCATGTACTGCAAATATGTTTAATACAATATTTTTATAACATAGCACTGTGAGGCCCAGAGCATTTAGCAGTAAACTGAATAAGTGCCGATTTGCCATTGCCAGAGCTGTTCCCATAATAACATTTAAAGTACCACATTCAATAAAGCTGTTTCTTCATTGTACATGGGTTTGTATGATCTTACTCAGAAGAAGCCTTGCTGGCTTCTGAATGCATACACAGTGTTAACACTGACAGCAACCTGAACATTCATTTACTCTCCCTTCTGTTCACATTAGGGAAGTGGAAGGGCTGCCCAAGAGGGTCCAAACCTCTTCCACCATCTCCATAAGTGACAGGCTTTAGCTTGAACCCATACTGGAACCAGGGCGGGCAGTGCCAAGCAGCAGCCCAGGCTGGTGAGGCAGGGAAAAGCTCCTACAGCACTGGCACACCAGGGACAGCTAGAACTGACATCTTCCATTACATTACCCTGGTCTTTTCTGTAATAAAAGGATGGAAAAACCCAGTCCCTTGAAGTGTGATTAAGACATAGGGTCTGGTTTCTGCCTATTGTAGGGTATCCTCACTAAGCTTCTATGACATGTATTCATTTTTCAGATCAATGCTTGTTATTAGTTTCATGGTTAGCTTTGTTCCTCTCCTCAGGAGGGACATCTGATGTGTCCTGACAGCCCTACCCATGTTTGAACGTGACTATTGGCAGATACATGTACATGGGATTACTCCAATTCCCTCTAGACTGTCAGCTACTGAAAATGGATTGACAAATACCTACTAATAACCTAAACCAGTAAAACAAATCATAGTCTTACGAGAAAAACTGTGGTATCTCATACTTTGTTTTCTTCTACAAAGCAGAGCCCTGTAAGACTTGCTTGGAAGCCATTTCTTCTTTGAGCAGCATTTGAAGTTTCCTTCCAATAGTAGCTGGCAGATTTAGGTCATTTAGCCTCTGACAATAAACTTTTTCTTAATTTCATACATTAATAATGAGGATTTACTCCAGACAGAGGACTATGCACCAAAAGGCAATGGCCAAAAGGAAGCCCAAATTCTCATTATACTCAGATGTCCCCAGCAGCCTGAAAGCACCTCAGACTGGAGAGCCCGGCTGTTCCACCCTTATGAAAAGGTGACAAATAGCCACATACTGCAGGGGACACCTCCAGAGAAAACAAATTCTCACACGCTGTCTCCTTGAACTGGGGAGACAAATTCTTATGGAATATTTCCATGTGTGGCTTACTAATGCAAACAGCTGCATAGCAAGAAAAAAAAATCAATGACTTGTAAAAAATCCATAAATCTCCTGCAGTATGTTGCCGTCTTCTTTATGGTAATGGTCAATACTGAATATTAATTGAAAATCAATGGTACCAATAATACTTCAACTAAATATAGACCATAGCTCAAAGTTCTCTTGTTTTTCCCATGTGAGGCTTTCTCCAATATCATCTTAAGCACTTCATTTTTTGGCGATAATTAAAAATGCTATCATGTGCTGTCTGAAAACAGATCACAGTCTGTTCATAAAAACCTGCTAGGAAATGTATCATTGTGATCTCAGCTTTACACAGAAGCTTCTCCATGGAGCCAAGGCAGTGGCATGCATCCATTCGAGATGATCAACTGGGCCTTCAGAACACACAAAGAGATTGTTTTTCCGATTAATGGGTACAAAGGCTGCAGTTTAATTTATAGAAATTATACCCTTAGTACCTTCCCAGAAGCATGGCTTTGAATGACAGGCATCTTGATTTTGTAAAACAACTTCTGAAACAGAGTGGCACAGAAATGCTGGCTCCAGCGTGTCCATAGGGCCACTTCACTGCCCATCAGGACAAATGTCCTGGGGCACTAAAGAGATTGCATTTATAATAATTATGTTAGAATTACAATGATGAATTCTGACAGCTTTAACTTCTTCAGGGTTATGACTGGAATGCAAAATAACATATTATCTCTTGATCCTTTGCCATTTGACTTGCATTTCCTTCAGCAAGACCTGGAAAACCTGAAGTTAGTGTTAGCATTGATACACCTCCCCTGCAGATTCATGGCAAAAACAAGGGACCCATTTCAACTGACTGTCAAATTCAAACCCCTAATAAAGGGGGATTTAAATACAGTGTAACATTAAGTCTAGAAGTAATAGAGAGTAAACAGATTACAGCCTACTGACAGTTCACAAGACCAGCATTGTTCACAGAAGTGGCTCTTTGACACTGGAGTTACAATCATTTGTCCCCAAACACAACCTATAAAAACAAATACAGAAAAGGATTCTCTTAGCAAGTTAAAACAGTTTGATGTCTTGGAAAATGATCTCTTTAACACAATGAGAGCTACATGAATATCCTCTCAGCTGTCTTTAAATAGGAACTTTGTACATCGATCATCTGAGGAACTGCCAACAGAATTACAAGTGGAGCCATTTTTATATCTTGTGCCATAGGCACAAATTTGTGATGCAGAACCCATCACCTGGATGTGCTGAGGGAGAAAAGTGCTCAGCATGCCACAAATGAAGGCTAATTACAGCTACCACGTGAACTCACTCAACATGGAAATCATTCACTGGTTGGTATCTTCCACTTCAGCTCCCAAATATTGTTCCACTATACTTACTATAGCTTTGTTGGGAATCAGGAAACACTTGCTCACTAAATCTAAATGCTTGAAAAACTTTGCAAAAACATTCAGTCCAACATAAATCACATTTGGCAACCCGCTCCCCTTTGATAACCAAATAACCTGGATCTTTCATAGAATCTCTAGATTTCATCTTGTTCCCATGTTCTTCTTGCTGTCTGCAGCCTGATGTTTCAGCACACTCCCATTTCTATGCACTATGAAGCCTCGTTAGCATCACAGGCAGGGAATTAAATCCCAAACTCAGCTCTTGGAGTGCACAAGCAACTCAAGAGGACAGCTTAATGACTATGAACAGAACCAAAACGAATAAAAGAAGCAAGTGCTGGCAAAACATGAAGCAAAGTCTTATCTAAAATCATGCGAGTCTCCCAATTGTATCATCCTGATCCTCAGCAGGCATTTACTCTTCCCGCTGGGAATGCCTCAATCACTGCATAATGCAGAGGCTGCCCTCACATAAAGGAAAGGAGAAGAAAAATTTCAACTGGACATTTTTCTGACAATAGCCCGTGCAGGTATTTACATTCCATCATCGCTTCCTGGGACTCTTCCTAGATCCACTATTGCATAGAGGGGAGCAGAGTTAAGAGCCGAAACTTTTTTCCCCTCTCTAAACCTATCTATCTAAAATTTTGGGATCACACAACAACGTGCCCCCAGCTCTGCCATCTAACACCCACACAGACACCCAGCTGTGCCACTCCCACCTGTGATTTAGAGATACAGTCTCCTTACTTTGTGCGATCCAGAGCTACCAAGCAGCTCCAGTGGCGTCTGGTTCTAATCACATCAGTGGCATTATATGCAATACAAAGGAAAACAAGAAGTGGGATTTTGTTCCCGATGTCAACAGTTGAGGGGAATCATTTATTCATGAGCTCAGCCAACCTAAGGCAACTCATATCTGATACAAAAGAACATCTAAGTAGTTCACAGAACGGTACAACCAGAGTCAGTACGTGAAACAATTACAATATCTGAAAATAGAACCTAAGCTATAAAAATAATAAAGCTCTGCAGGGATCAGAATTTCCATTTCTCAATGTTGTACAGTTTTGAACTACAGCTAATTCCAAGGCAGAAATTACTTTCCATTTTAACACAAAGATATTTTATAGCATTTCAATCCATTACACTACAAACTGCAAGTAAACTTCTTTATGAAATATGAAGATGCATTACTTAACTCTCAAAAGGTGTATTTTAACAATGTTTTGTTTGTCCCTGACTATTTCCTTCATATTAATATACTCCCATTTTCAGTGTTAATGAAATAGCAATTCCCAAAGGAAAAATGTCCCATCAGAAAACTCTCCATTGCTGTAGTCATCAGCCAGAAGGCCAGGCTGCCAAAAGGCAGCAGAAAATTTGGTAAATTAAGTGCTTCAGCTGTCTTTTTGGAATACCTTATCTCAGCTATCAATTCTGAGGTTACCTGTCCGAACCTCTGACCACAGGTCCTAGGCTGCAGTTCTGCCTTGCTCTGAGCACTTATGTGAAAAGAACAGCTCTAGGGAATGGGATTTTTCAGGACAGCAGAAACCAGGAACATTCTTTCCTTGATGCTATTCTTAGACTGAAATATTCATCCTTAAATTGCTTCTGTGTCTCCAACTGGGTTGTCTGGCAAGCTGACAGACAAATCTTAGCAGAAGACATACTTGATAAATATGCCAGGAGAAGTACTTGCAGTCTCGTTACACAAAGAAGAAAAAATGGGGGGGGAAATTAGGAAAAGAGCAAAAGAATAAGACAGAAAAAAATGCAAATTGCTCAGTTGCTCCTGCTCCGTGGATAACTTCTGGGAAAAGGCAGTGAGGAAAATTATCATTTATGCCAAACAAGGCAAGGCAAAATATTTAGGCTTTTTCTTTGCCTGATGTACATAACCAATCTTCTGGGTCTCCTAGATCTAAGCAGGAGACACTCTTGCCAGGCTTGCTCCCACTGCAGTTGTGGGAAAGACCCTCCCAAACCCCACACTGTGAGTTGAAGTTGGCATGTTCCATTGCTGCTCTGCAGCTCAGAGCTCAGGCAGAGGCTTGGAGATAATGAGCAGAAAGATCACAAGGACAATAAAAAGCAGTTCTGTTTCTATTTCCCCTTGCATCTGAGCCCAAGATTGTGACTTGAATCAGTTTCTGTACAATAAGTCAACAGGAAAGATGCTCTTAACAAATACAGACTTGATATTCTTCTGTAATCACATGCTTTGGAACAGAGTTTCAAAACATTTTGGGATGTTCGTATTAAGCTATTGCAAGACATCTAAATTCAGGGTACCTGAACAAGCTGCCCCATGCTCCCTCTGCAATGAATGGGTCAGACCCTTCTCAAAAATCACAGGGTGTCAGAGGGGAGGGCTAAGTCAGCCTCAGAAGTACTTTTCTACGTCTTCTGACTACTTGGAGTACAAATAGGCAAGGTAGATCCAAAGCCATCTTTGCAGTTTTATGAATACCAGATAGGGTTTTGTTTTCTTTCAGCATGGGGCCTGGACAGCCATTGTGTTGTTCTTCCACACCTCCTGCCTGCTGGCAGGGCGCCTTCAAGGCACAATCTGAAAGCTTTTCCACCAAGCCCTGTTTCTCCAGGCCTGAGCCCACAGATCAGTAAGCCTGTCAGTTTCAATAGCTTTGCCCAGCTCACAGAGGTAATGAGATAATGCTGCTTTTATGTCCACACAGATGGCACTTCTGTGCACAGCAGGATACACATAGGAATTTAAAGGAGCTGGCCAAACTTGCCCAGGTTCAGGTCTCTGGCCTGAAGGCTTATGGTTGTTTGCTCTGGCATTGCTTTACCCACAAAAAAATGTAAAAAAATTCAAACTGCTCTTTCAGAGGAGGGCAACAACTGAAATTTATTCTGCAAATGACCCAGCCCAATTCTAAAGATTGGTCAAGTGAACTCAGTTCTTTCATCAGTGACTTTGTTGAATGTTATGCACTGACTCGATCAAGCTAAGGGAAACAGGAGGAAATGTAAAATTATAATTCAGAGGATAAAAGATTTTTAGCAGCCATTTACTATTACTAGTATATTTAATCAAAATACAACATGTTGACACAGGGCAGAATGGCAGTCTTGTGCCACTTTGTTACCACAATTAACAGAACAAAGTCATAGTCCGTTATTTTCTCTCCAGTTCTTCTTGTTTGAGGGAGCCTTGAAAGTCATTAAAACCAAAATTAAATAAATGCATGAGAGCTGAGAGCACATTCACCAAAAAGTGAGCCAGCCAGCAAAGTCAGAACCAATTTCAATGTGTCTTTAACAGGAATAAATAGCAGCCACAGGAGCCAAAGAGATTGTGACAGCTTCTTCCACATGTAAACCCAATGCCACAAAAGGGATTGTTCCCCCTCAATTTTTTTCTATTTAAATCCATGACAACTTGCACACCAGTGTAAAAATATTATATACACAGTGTCTATTAAAACTGGAAAAGGCCCCAGTTTCGCTCTAAAGACAGCTGAGAGTCAGGCCATTCAGGTCTCCTCCCCCTGTGACAGAGGTCTTGCTCACTTCAGTGGAAAAAGAGAAAAGTTATATAAAGGATTAGCAAGAATGACAATTTCAACAACTGGGTTAATGTCTTCCAGCAGAGACAAGATCTGCTGGCTACTGAGTCCAACGGAGCCTTGACTTGCACGGCCACGCGGCGCGACCTCGCTTCAGCATGGTGAGAAAATGACTGATTGATTGCCAAGGCTCTGGTGCTGAACTTTGTTTCCTCCCTGTGGTATTCACAGCAAGGTAAGCAACGTAAATAAGTGGCCCCGAGGTACATTAACTCCTCTGAAAGGAAAACACATGATCCTGTCATAAAGCATTCATCCAACAATTCTTCAAAACCATAAGTGAGGCTGTAATTTGCTGTCACTGTAATCCAGACATTCATTTACTTCTCCAAAATTGTTCTTTCCACAGAGATCATTCTGCCTTGAAAGCAAAACTCAAAATTGTATCACTGACCTGTTAGGTTTAGGTCTTAGTTTTGAGCATTTTTGTTGTTTGATTTTACAGTAAGAGGGATTAAATAACTGTCTGCGTCCAAAGCACCCCCAACAGGGGTAAGCTTCTCCTAAGGAGTAAAAAAAAAAAAAAGCAAAGTGAAGAGGGATGTTTCCATGAAACAAACTTTTCAGGAGAAAAAAATTACTGAATACATAATTTTGACTGATTTTTTTTTAACCACAGCTAATTAGAATGTATTTTAATAATTACTGAACCTTTATGAAGAAATTTAAGCCCTGAACAACACTTCCTCTACCACACACACAGTCAGCAATGCTTCCCTGTGCCAGACTTAATCAGAAATGGAAATTCATTTAGCTCCTAATTGATTGATCATTATGCCACAGCTCTTCAACAAAATGGAATTAAAAGGACCCATGTAATATTGTTAAATAGTTTCCTTATGGGCAGCAGAGTGAGACATCTCACAATTCACACTGGTTTTTATTACAATGTCACTTGTTATTTGCAATTTGACTCCTTTTAAAATTGTTTTTTGGTTTATGATTTATTCATTGTATCATTGCAGTTCCAATGGCCCTGTAGTCAAAGCAAAGGGCCCGGAGGCCCCTGGGGACACCTGGCCCCACAGACACCCACTCCCTGCGTGGGGCTGGGGCAGTGAGACACAGCCAAGCCTCACCACCACTTCCCTTGCAAAATTTTCCACAGGCCTGCCAGACAAGGCAACCCCTCCATGGAAATTTTTTTACGCATTATTCAGGATTATATTTGTGTTAATCAAGAATATGGAGATCAATGACTTTAAAAACCTTTAGGCTATAATCAACTGCCTGAAATTCACATGAGAATCAACATGGAAATTAAAACTAATTACATTGCAAAATAACACTGTGCCCTTCTGCAGCACCAAAAAAATCTTGTCTTGAAAGAATTAACTCTGATTACAAGGGACTAAAAAAACCCAAGATAGCCATACATTTAAATTTAATGTGCATAGTCTCATTGAATTTATTAGGCTTTGAAACTTGGTGGAAGGCTGCAGAGCCTTGGGATGGCACATCTCCCCTTGACGTGCCGAGATTCTGCAGGTTTGGGATCCACCTCAAGCAACTCTGCCAGCCACCATGCAGCCAACAAACTGCTGCTCTTGGCTGCTGCACTCCTCAGATCACTGTTTCCCCTGTAAACCCTGCCATGCCACATCTCCCCTTGGATGCAGTATTTTAAAGCATCTCTTACAAGAGTTGCACAGCAGTTGCTCAGCATAAATCCAGTTTTCACATAAAGAACTTGTTCAACTAGAGCAAAATGAAAGAAAGAGCACACTACTTACCTTACAAAAGCATTGATTACACTTGCATAATCTTCTGAAGACATGGCACCTGAAAACACATTAATGCTCCGTTCCTGAGAGAAGTAGAAGAACGGAAAACCAGACAGACCAGGTGGTGGGTGAATGTGGGAAGTTACTCCAGTAAAATGACCTTCTCACAGTGACTAAAACCAGTGGGGGAAGCCAAATATCCCACTCATTCACAACACAAAACAAAAAAAAAAGGCAATGTGAAAACTGGAGTAAGTGTCTACAGAAAAGAATTGCTACTACTGCATTCACACATCTGCTAAAAGTTACCTTCTGCTTAAACCGTATTCCTTTATGCTCTTCATTTATACCAGAAAAAAAAAGTTAAAAGCCAAAGCACTCCTAGACGTAACTGGTAATGCCCCATCTCTGCTGGAGCTTGTCCATGTTTTGTTGGGAGCCATTGTTGATACCAGCACGGAGCAATTACTATGAACCTCTTCAGTATCTCTTCAAGTGACACAAAACCCGACCCTCAAAATTAACCCCAAATGATCCTCACAAGAACTGGGGAGCGTTCCTTGATTCTGGGCTGCCCTATCATCTGCCCGCTGTTTGCAGAGATAATACTCAAAGGCTTCTCACCCTCTGAACCTTCAAAAAGAGACAGAATCAAACAAAAGGATAGCACGCTAACGTCCACAACAGAAAAATGAGTAAGAATGACACCAAACGTGGAAGGAGGAACTTCTCACTTTTTCCAGAAAGCCACGTGAGACACTCTAGGCACAGATGTTCATCCAGCTAAAAAAACACAAGCAGAAAATCAAGACGGAAAGATCAGAAAAAAGTTTTGTAAGTTTCTTTATGTGCCAACCACATGACCAAGGAGCTTCTAAGGGACCTTGCCATGAAGCTCATTTTGCTTTCTCAGGCTTATCACTGAGGTCCACTACCAAGCAACGAGAGATTCAGCTTAAATAAAGGTATAATAGGCTGGCTTAAAGAGTTAATTCTGGTCCTCATTTATCAGAGTGTTCTGTTTTACATCACTGACTTGAGCCAACGCCTTTACACAACAAGTAGGTGTGTTTTCTACTTTTCCCAGAGTCAGCAGTCCTGCTCAAATAAACCTTCTTGGTTTTGTTCTCCTCCAACGCAAATTCATGGCAAACATCCCTCCTTACTGTCTCTCTGAAAACTACATAATTCTCCTGTCCTTCCTCTTTCAGCTTCCCCAGCCACTAGCAGCTACTAAAACTGAAGTCCATACTCTAGTGAAAGCAAAAGTTGAATGCTATATAGCAGTTTAGAATTACAATGCTAATGAATTCTCTGAAATAATTGAATCTAAGGTTATAACCAATGGCACTAATTGTCTCAGGGATAGGCAATTATAAAAAAAGATAATTAGAATCACTTCTGCAAACAAAATCCTTTGTTATTAATTAAGGTGAAAATTAACTGTCAATCATGTTTACCAGAAGCAACTTCAAGATTTACCTGATAGTGGTGTAATATGCATTATCTCACACTCTAACAGGATACTGAGCAGACATCTCCAGGCTGAAGTATCCAAGGCTGCCACTTTTGAGAAAATACACAGCAAAAGCCTAATCTTTAGCTGAGATTAAGAACACAAGTCATCCTAATTTTGACTGCTCAGTGAGAACAAAACATATGGTTATAAATTTATAAACTCGGTCCTAACTTTATATCTTGAAAAAATGCCAACTTGCAGGAAACAGGATACGTGATACCCATGTGTTTGCTGGCCCAAGTCACAACGTGGCTGACACCACTAAAAAAAAAACTCTAGATGAGAGCAGAAGAATTTGAGCAAGTCAAAACCGTCTGAATATTCTAGGTCCCGTCTGTCATGAGCAGCCTCACATCTGTCACAGGAGCTTCCCGACAGCCACAGCATGAGGCAGCCAGGGGCCTTGCTCAGAACCTGCCCCCAACAGAGCACAGCATCTTGCACAAACCCTTGGGCTAAATAACCTTTCTGGGTCAGACCTTGGCACTGCACTCGGCAAAACTGCATCAGTAGGGAAGCATTAATAGCAGCTCTTACTTCATAACCATTCTCCTGGAAAAGCTGGCAGCTCACGGCTTGGACAGGTACGCTCTTCCCTGGGTTGAAGCAGCTAGATGGCCAGGCCCAGAGAGCGGTGGTGAGTGGTGCCAGATCCAGTTCAGCTTCCCCCCAGTGTCTCCTAATGACCACCCTGCCTCTTCTCCCACGTTCAGCAAGCACAAGGGCCACACGAGGGGCTTGCAGCAGTGAAGTACCTCACTCAAGGTATCCCGCTGGAGTACAGCCCCTGCCTCATACCCTACTCAGCAAATGCACGAGCTCAGTGTGCCATCAATCTCTAAATCTCACAGAAGAAACTTGCATATTAGACTTTGGCTTCAAGTCCCAGCAAGGTGTGAATTATTGTCCCACAGTGACCATCTAAATCTCATAATGGCAATATGTGGTGATAATACCTACATTGTAGATCCTTTTTCCAATAATAAAAAGGACATAATGATCAAGTTAGTAGGTATAAGCCTGATGACTCTGCTAAGATTTTCAGTACGTGAAACAAAATTGGTATGGATGTCCCTGTACTTCCTGACTGCTCCAAGTGCAGGATTTATTGCTCTGCCTTATGTTTTTAACTCATGCTACGGCTGGAGGAGGCATCTCTTGCTTGGAATATGCACTAACGTATCTTCTCTGTCTTTGAGCTTTCTGGAAAACAAGATGTAGTTGCAGGAACTATTCCTTACTCAGTTTCACCTAATGTCAGGCAGTGTTTCATAGATTATTCCAATGCCAGAAAAAGAATAAAGTCTTTTAGTGGATGCAAGGATACAAACCACAGATGGCTATTAGTGGCAAGAGCTACTTATTCCCTTGGGCAAATTCAATGGCATTATTGAATCATCTCTGTGACAAAAAAAAAAAAAAAAAAAAAAGCCTAACAAAAACACCGTGCAGAACCAGTCTAAGAAGAAAGTGTCACACTTTGATATAATTGTTCAAATGCAAACACAGACTTAGACCATCTGCAGGCTGTGCTGAGTTCAGCAAGACATAGATGTTAGTTCTTACAAATGAGGATCAGACCCAAGGATCACCCAAGTGGCCAGTGGGAGGCAACAGAGGCAACCTTTATTCCTTCAAATTTTAAAAGTGTGAATCAGAGGCCAGTGAAAACAACGTAAGTCCAATGACCTCACTGGGCTTTGCCAAGATGTTCATTTCCATGTCGCTCCATACAGCTCCTGAAGTACTGGTTCCATCCCAGGAACTGGGATCTGCCTGCCTTGGGGAAGGGCAAGAAGGCACAGAAACTGAGCCACAGCTGCTTTGATAAATTTTGCAATTTACTGCAAACATGAGTATCCAAGACAAATTCAGATACCTTTTGCTTACATTGACAGCACCCTCAAATCACCAGTCAGTGTTCTGAACAGAAATCCGTGGAAAGGATGGAGCCACCTCAGCACTTCACCACACCCCCAGGGAGGGCTCATCTCCAAGCACACAGCAGCCTGCAGCTGGTGGTGTGGCTTATATTGTCCAAAAGCAAATGTGAACACCAGCATCTCCTGCTTACAAAGACATGCCAGTTGAAGACAAGCTTTGCTCTTCCTTAACGTGACTTCAGTCACAGACAGATGCTGCTTTAGTGACAGCATCAGAACACAAGCAGTGTCAGTACCAGCATGGGTTGTCTTTCCTCCAGCTGCACGCTGTGACTCAAGGCCATTAAACCAGGGAGGAACATGTTAATCATCACAGGGCTTTTTGTGATTTTATTCCCCAAGGCTTCAAAAGGTAACAGGAAAATTGGAATTTCAGAACCACTCAATGCCCAGCTAAGCACAAAGTCACACCATCAAATTTTCAAGTCAATTAACACAGTAGGAGGGCATTGCACACCTCTGAAAGTGTCTCTTGTTTAAACACCTCACTGAAAACTGGGCTCTGAAACTGAGCCTGAACTTTTACTGTGCCCCTGTTTACTGGCTCTCCACAAGTTACTTGCACAGATGTCTTTTGACATTTCAGTAATGTCATATTGAGTAATGTCTACCTAAAGCAACTAGCTGACCCATTTTCCAGATGACACTTAACACTTTCAGAGAGTGACTCCAAGTACAGTCAGAGTGGCCAGGCTCTGGCAGCACACCAAGGAGGAAGAGGAGGGACATTATGCATCAGCTCACTGACCACAGCCTGTGCAGCTCGCACTGTCTTACCCAGAGACATTACAAACAACAAATACCCTGAGTATTTATTTCCCTACAGACAAAGCATTTGCTATTGATGAAATGCAAAGAAAACAAAAGTGACAAAAAATATTAACTTCTTTCCAAACTTGGGAAAACTTGTTCCAGGAAATCCTGGCCGGTCCTTCAGCTGATATAAATTGCATCATAGCAAAATACTATGAATCATACAATACCAAAATATTGCTGAATCCTTACCCCCAAGGCACATCATGCCATGCTCCTGTTCTCCCTTTTTCATAGGCAGGATCAGAGGGATGGAAAAACTAATTAGCTTTCCTAACCCTTCTAGAACAAAACCAAGAACAAAAAAGAAGCCGGGAAACTTTGTCTCTTCACATACATACTTGGAAAACTAAAGAATGCTGGCGGAACTGCTGTTTCAGATGTTCAGATGTGACATTCACACACGCCTTTCTGCCATTTGAAGAGCAATGTCCCATGTCTAGAACATTATCTGCACAGCAGAACAGAGTCCCTGGTGGAAGGAAAAAAAAATTCTAGAAAATACTCTTACTCCTGTGTGACCAAGACTCATGGGCTGCCTTCTCCCAGTCCCTATGCTCTTTTTAATTAAAGCCAAACCATGTGCTCCAACAGCTGTGTTTACTAGAGCAACTGTGGCTTGCCCTCCAAAACTAGTTCTTAGATGTTGTCAGCTGTGTTTATACAGACATGGGAAACTTCATGTGGCAAACCATTTGCCAAATACCCTGTGAATTCAGCTATTTTCCCTGTGCTGAGATAATACTGGCATTACCTAGTTTTAAACTTCAACACATTAGTATGACAGTGCTGCAGATAAATCCTCAGCTAAAAGTTCGGCCTTGAAAGCAATTCTTTGGCAAGCACATATATGCTGAACACAAAGGACACCCTGCCTAGTATTCCTTTGCTTTTGAGGATCAGAAATCAAAGCTACTCTCTTGTTCAGCCACTGCTATTTTGGGAACAGCACTCTTCCTCCTCTGAGGAGGGAGGTTCACAGGGAGGAAGAGGCAGGAGGTCACATCATCCCGCGTGGTACAAGCAGGGTGTCTGGGAACATCACACCTCTGAAGTAACCAAATTCATGTCTTTTCGTTACCTGGAGCCCTAAATTCAACAGGTTAGCAGTGCTTAACACAGTAACTGGCACAGGCAGAAGCATACAGGAGATACAGAAAGTCTTGCCCATTATTCCTTCTGGATCCTTTTAAGACATGGATAACTGACCTAAACCCAAATGGTGCTGTGCTAGAATTGTGGCCAGAGCAGTGCTGATAGCACAGGAGTGTCTCAACTATTGCTGAACACTGAGGCACAGCACCAAGGGTTTTTCTGCTTCCCCTGCTGCCCTCAGTCAGTCAATAGGGAAAAGGCAGCAATAACAGGCTGGACGAACACACAAGGTAAGAAATTGCCTGTGCAGAATCCTGCAGGAAGGATCTATGATCACCATGAATTATAGATGGAATGTGAATCAACTTCTGATGTTGCTGCAAAATATCAGCTGGAGAGAATGCAGAGGGGAATGATCTGAGGTCTCAAAATTGCTTGGGAAAAACAGGTGAAAGAACAATTTAATCTAAAGAAGGTCAGACTAAGGAGATCAGGTATAGATGTAACAGAGGGAAAAAGCAGTGAACATTAACATTATAGGGCTCTTTTCAGAGGCATTTAGACATGCTAAATATCAAACTCTGTCAGGATTACATTGAGTCACCCTACTACTGAAAACAAATGCATGTCGTAAATTACAGCTAAACACTCACACAAGAAAATGGCTTCTACAAAGTCAGAAGCATCATCTCAATAGCAGAAGCAAGCTTCTGCTCTTCGAAGAGACTTAAATTCAGAGCAACTCAAATTAAACCTCGTGATCTTAACTCTAATTCAAGCCATGTCTATGCAGATGATTCCAACAGGACTGCCGCATTTTATACAAATGAAAAGAACAGAACAATCCTGCTCACCTGCAGCAAGAGGCAGTCTCATTATACAGCCACATCAAGTGCCTCTCAACAACTTACTGGAACATGATGGTTAAAAAATTGAGCAAGCAGCTGTCAAGAAATTTATCATTCTGATAACGTTTGGGGTACAGAAGTCAAGCGTTAATAGACCTGCTACAGTGTAAAAGAGCAGGAAGTCTCAGACCTTTCAGTTCAAAGGGAAAAGTAACTCAAAGTCCTTTTGATCTGGTGATGACATGCAAATCTGCACTTATCCATTCATTCTGCTGACTCCCAAGATGGTCAAGCAGAAAAACCTCATGACAAGCAACTTGGCAATGCAGATGGTTGCAGGACACACAACAGAAAAACCACACAGCTGTAGTAAGTTTGTAACGATCCTTTCCCACTATGTTCTTGGGACCCCCATTCTGCACTTGGGCTTTCTGAGTCATATTTTTTTTTGCATTTCTCAGTCCACAATGATTGTCAAGGCAGTTTTTTAACTCACTTAACCAACTTAAGTTGTTAGAAAATAGATGGTACAGCAACCATGGAGATTGTGTTGCCCAAATGGTAAATACAAGAGAAGTACTCCACTCCACACTCACCTGCTGAAGAGACCAGGCAGATGCAGGCAAAAAATTTCTTCACTTTGCATATTGCACCTAAATGCCTGCCTCCACAGCAGACCAAAACTCTACAGAGACCAATTTCTAGCCTGTCAAAATGTCACCTTAGCTTTTCTTACTCTATCATTAGGGGGATTTTCCTTATAAAACTCTTCCACCCTCAAGACTGATGGTCCAGGGTGCATTTTCTCCTAACAGTATACTTCTCACATACCCAGCAACTTTTGTCATTTATAGTTTCCTGAGTTATTTACAGACTTTGATAGCAAAGCGTGCTAGTAATAAACACAAACAGTAAATCTACAAATAGAAATGTGCAGCACCCAGTTAAGTCAGTAAAAAGGGTTCCTGACGTGATACTTGGTTCACAATTGGTCTGAAAACTGAAAGATGAAGATAAACTATTGCAACAAGAAATTGTCTTTCAGAAAAGTCAATTGATAAAATAATACAAGAACCAACTACTTCAGGAAGCCTCCCCTGACACTTCTTCCAGATGACTATACAGTTCCCAACACAGGCTGTTCCAGGCTGTCCCTGTATTTTGTCCATGCACCCAGCAGTAACTCAATAGTCTGATCCTTCATAATGCTGGCATTAGCTCTGCCAACACAATACAAATCATCCAGCTCTTCCTGAACTTTATGGGAAACAAACTTCATATTACACCAACTCCACTTGCATGGAAGGTTTTGTGACGCCCCGTTCCAGTTTCCCCACAGCACAAGAAGCAGAGGGAGCTCATGCTCCCCAGACAAGCTGGAGGCACCCCTGCTCTCTCCAAGCACACTGAGGCTGTTACAGCTTACGGTGATATTTGACCTCCCAGGGCAAACATTAGCCAAGGGGAAAAAACCCAACAGCAAGAGACCCAGAGACTCACCAGGTTCCAGACAAACCTCCGGCAGTGCAGTACCTGTGGCAGAGCTGGGACCGAGGCTGTGGCACTGCAGGGATAAAGGAATAGGCCCTTGGCGGAGCTCCAACAGGGCCACGGGGGTGGGGATGGTGTGGAATTTCATGTCCCAAGAGAGGCTGTTTGGGTCCAGCTGCCCATTAGCCACAGGGGCAGGAACCTGTGGGCCTTCCCACAGAGCGTTCCCCTCCAGCTTGTGGGGTCCTGAACCAGGGGGAGGGGCCTGACTTCCTCAAGCCTAAGCAATGCATTTCTTACTAATTGCAACAATTTATCTTTTTCTTCAATTAGACCAGATCCCAAAACTAGAGAAATCAAGGAAAAGCTTTTTGCTGATCTCAGGCACTTTGGACTAGTCTCTTATGAAGTTATTTGTATTTCATTCTGCATTGCAGGTTAAACTTGTGTTAATCAAAGCACTGGTGACACTATCAGAAAGACAATGTGACATTTCCATGCCATTCCACCAGTTTAAACAAGATTCCATGAAGAAGTTGACCTTTTCTCAGTCAAAATATAAATGCCAAACTTGCAGGAATCTACCTTTCAATTACTGTCACCTTGATAGCGAAAAATGCTGTAAGCACTACACCTAAAACATTACCAAGACCCGATGTGTTTCAAATGCAATCTCCCCTTTTAGGGTGGATTCTTCATTTCTGAAATGCAATGACTCTCAGGCAACTTTTCCATACAAACGTGACAATACTGGGGATTAAGACGAGCTTTAAAGAGGGAAGGACTATGAAAATGCTGGGGAACAGCAGGAGCACCAGGCACTTGCCTCACTACAAGGAGGAACTCTTGGCCACGGGCTGGTTGGGGCAGTTAATGCCCCCTCAGTCCTGCAAAGAGAGATCAGAACTCAGGGTCCCACTAAACTGGCAGTGTTTCTGCCAGCACTGTAGGGAATGCTGCCAGCCAGGGGCAGAAGGCACAGGCACCAGCAGCAGGGAAGAGGGGTCCCTGCTTCCAGGGGAACAAGTGTCTTTCTTCCCCTCTTGCCACGGGTCCCCCTTTTGCCAGAAAATGTGCTTCCAAATGAGTTCCCTAGGAAGCAGAAAATAAAGCCCATACCCCAAAATTTTTAAAACTCAGCCTGAAGCAACCACAGAAAAATTCTGTTTAAGAAGAAATGCTGCAATGAATAAATGATCCCAAGTCCCTGCTGCTCTTTAAAGACATTTTTCCTTTTGCTTTCCTTCTCCTTTGAACTGAATGAGGCCACAAGTCCAGCTTGTCAAAAGAGTAGTAAATATTGCTCTTCAAAGCTCACCAGAGCTGAAACTTTACACAGGCTCAATTCTATTTCAGTTCCATTTGATATTCCAGATAGGATTCTTCTCTGAGCAGGTGAATGTCAAGTGTTTAATCCATCCCTCTGTGTCACTGTACGTCTGTCCTGTTATCCATACACCCATGAAGTTACGGGATAGTCACAATCATGATATATGAGCCCCTGCCCTTCAGGGAAAGGATTGCTACTGTTAACACAGAGTTTTGGCTCAAAAAACAGAAAAAAAGAATTTATACCAAAGTGTGTGAAGACCCCTAAACTTCAGTTATTGCTTCCATTTCCCAAAGAAGGCACAAACTGCAGTGCTAAATGATAGCATAAAACCCTTAGATAGATGCATAATAATTTATTAATTACCTCTAATATAGACAGAAGCCCTTGGATATGGATATGATACAAGGAAACTGTCATGAATCACTAGCACAGATTAAGAAATATCTGGTTTTTTGCTTCCTGTTCTCACTCGTTCCATCTTTTTCATTTCCTATTCTTTCATCTCATGGTCGCAATGCTGAATACTAACAAGACATATGTATTTAACTGTGCTCACTAATTTCCGTGCTAATTAATTCAGATTCCAATATATGCATTTTGTACAGTTTGATAAATCTCTCTTAAACTGGTAATTTGAGCCCAAATCTTCTCCCAGGGCAGAGAGAATCATTCAGCTTCTGGCCATCTCTGCTTATGATGTCAGTACAGGGATTATTTTAATTAAACTGTAGGTGAGAAAAATCAATCAAAAGATAACAAACAGGCCAGATCACCCATTACCTGTAGCCAGTATATATATATATGGGATTCCAATCCAATTTATGAAGCTTTCAAGCCAGTATACCAATTAATTTTAAAATGCGTTTCAGTCAAGATGAAAAACTAATTTGTCTTGTGCTTTGTTTTTTAAGGTGCACAATGAATAAGCCACAGAAGACAACAGAAAAGCATTTCCTTCTTGTTTTTGTTTTTTAATGACACAAATGCAGTCATTATTCCTAAGTGATATCCATTACAACTCTCTTTTTATATATATATATAAAATTTTATATATAACTTTAACAATAGTTGAAGTACCTCAAATACTTTGAGAGTGATGTTAGCAGACCATTTTTCTGCTGTTATTTGCTTTCATTCTGACACATTAAACCATGAGACAGAGGGAACCTACTATGGTCCTGCTGTGTTCTCCTGGGTGCTTTGCCACTTACAGATGCCAGAGGCTCTAAACCTTCAAGGGAATAGTAAATATTCAGGAAAAGATATTGACATTATTAGATATGGGGCCACTATGCAAGTACATTAAATATAATTACCTTACATCAGGTATTTCACTGAGCTTAAGATTCTAATCATTATTTTGGGTTATGTTACCAATTTAAAAAATAGGAAAAAAACAGAGTGATGCAGCAAAAAAGCTCTTCACTGTACAGTATTAAGTGAAAGTATTGAAAAATGGGATAGTGTGTAAATAGACATAACATATATCCAAGCAGACATTTACAGTCTTCAGGATAGTAAGACAAGCAAGAAGCAAAACCCTGCCCAAATACAACAAATGACATCATCACTTTGGTGTACCAGAGGAACCCTTACAATGAACAGGAAAATGTAATTTCATTCTGCATTACCAAAAACAGTTATTCAGTTGTGATGTATTCCACTCTTCTGAGAATCTTCTCCCAGTTTTTCACTTTGCTTTTTTGTCAGGGAGAACAAAAATGGGAGAAGGAAGGAAAATGGGAACAAAAAAAAATTCTGTCTCACCCAGCACTCAGGCACTAGTAAAAGCACTCAGGAATCAGAGGAGAAGAAAAAAAATCCCTATTTTTATGCCAAAACTATAGCGTAAAATAATACTTTAAGAACTGCCTGTATTCATAACCTCAGTTTCAGTACAAATGCTGCATTCATTAAAAGAAATATAGGGTGGTAAGGCTGGATTTATCACTGGAATCTGCACACTGCCATAAAGAATGTCCTCTATTAGTGACAACAGCTGTTGGTTTAATAACCCTAGAAAAGATCATTAAATTCCTTCAAGTTTCCCATAAACAGATGGAAGAAATGCGAAAGTGTTAAAACATATGGGAGAACATATTGGAATTCAGCAGCCTCCTGGAGCAGCCAGGAATCCCAGCACTGCAGCCTCCAGGTTGCCACGGGTCTCCCCACAGCACTGGAGGTGAGTGTGCTGTGGAAATGATGGAAATACTGGGAGATGATGGAAGGGGCTGGATGTCCAGGGGCAGTTCACCCTCATGGTCTTTGCAGGCATGGATTTCCTTCCCACTCTATTTCCCAGGGAAGTTCTTTGCACCCAGACCTTCAGGACGTTCTCAACACACAGAGGAACCCTTTCCCACAAGAGCTGTAAGCTGTAAGAAACCCGTGATCACCTCTGCACTTCCTAGAACAAGAAAAAAATCATTTTAGGAAATGGGATTTTCCCAACAGCTTGAAAAGAGAAATCACAACAGGTCCCAGATGAAATGTTTCCTGTGATCAGGGACACTGTGACATTCCTACGCTGACACATAATTTATGCACAAGCCTTATACACCAGATAAGAAGGTCAGGAACATTTCCATGAAATACTGTTGGCATTGTTGCTAATGCAGGCACATAGCAAAAATTGAGGAAATTCAGTTGAGGAAAGCTGCAAGGAAAGTAAAATGGGAGTATGTATCAGAGATCTGGCCCTGGATGTGCTGTCCCTACCACTGCGTCAGTCAAAGTGGCACCATTTCATTTCCTCTGTAATGGGGGCAAATGGGTAGTGTCAGCCTTCACAGGAAATGTGCAGCATTCTCCTTTTGAGGAGTAAGAAAGCACTAAAATGCATAAACCAGCCGTTCTCTGGGGAAGAAAACACTATTGATAAGACAGAGAATTCACAAAGGCATTGCCTCCCTCTGTGTTCCCCAGTAGATCCAATATCAGTACACCTCATCCCTCCCAAATTAATCATTTAACCTTCACAGTTTAATCATGACAATAATATTTGTCCTTTCCTCACAGCACCTGACAGTTGCTGTAGTCATCACATAGAGCCACACATCCTTCTAGAGGAAGCACTCGGATCTCAATCAGCCCCAAGGCATTTATTTTCTCCCCAGGTGCTAGCCAAGTGTTTGGAAATAACCTCTGTGACACACAGTAACACCAGACAGTAACAGCTTTTGTTCAGCCACCCAGAAAGGTTATGAAGTTTTTCAGGCATTTGTTCCGAGCAAATTTCCCTCAGTTTGAAAGAACATTCCTAAAGTCCTTTTGCTGTCTCTCCCTCCCTGGCTGAGGGTGTAACAACAGAGTTGTTGCTTCAAGGTCAGTTCAAAGGGGGCCTCTGAAACGTTTTCTTTTTCTCCCAGCTGTCTTCAAGGAGTCCCACCTATTTATCCAATGAAGTCTTTGGATGCATGCTCCAGTAAAGTGATGGATGTAATAAATTCATCAGGTTATTAATCACTGACGAATTGTCTTGAAAATAAATATTAATCTTTGTTTGGGAATTTTATTTTTCTGTTCTGATAGCAGATTAAAAGTCTGCCTAGACTTCTATTATTAATGTTTCAATTAATGTTCCAATTAATGGTTTGCTTAAGTGAAAAAATAATTCATTATATTCAAAAAGGCAATCTGATAAAATGTTTTCATTGTAAGTTGTGTATCTTCCCAGTGAATGCAATTCCCACCCAAACAAGCTGACAGGCAGTTCATGAGCCATCTGCAATATGCAGCACCTTCCTTGTGTACACAAATAATTATAAATTCGCTCTTTCAAAAGACTACTTTTTCTTCAGCAAAACCCAATTACAATATTAAGCCATAAATCTAGGTCTTGTCTCATTGTTTATTTATGGTAAATTTTCATAAACAAATGGTTCCTGTCTTCTCTAAATTGATAGCACAAAATGAACAAGTTTATCAAAGTCATCCCATAATCACGGTTTTCTAAATCCAAGTCAGGTACATAATTATTGCAAATAATATTTCCTGCATTACTCACTTGAGCAGAAAGGCATTTCAGTGAAATTTTGGCTAGTAATTGACTGTTTTGAAAATCCATCATTTCAACTCACAAGAACACACGCAAGTTGATAGGGTTTTTTTATATACACACACTTCTAGTTGCTGCCTCACGTGCCTGCCTACCACAGTGCACATCACCAAACCTGGAAATTCAACGGCTCTCTGTTCTGTCACAAAGAAATATTATAGATTGAAAGAGCTTACTCCCTACACCTTTTTTTTGGCTTTTGTTTTGTTCAAGCAGTACAGTCCATGGTGACGATTGTAACAGAACCAGAAGTAGTTGCTCTCTTTTTTGAGCCCAGTACACAAGCCACCAGCCCATGCTGCTTTCTCCTCCTTGCCTCTTGCATTCCCCTCAGCTCTTCAGCCCCATTTTCCAACCCTAACTATTCTGTTCCTTTTGTAGTGATGACTTCAGATTGGAAAACCAGGTTATCATCCAAATCAATTGCTTGTGCATTCCCGCAGAGCAGGCTTTTGATACACCAGTAGCAGATACGAGTGAGTTATGGGGAGTTTTAGGAGGGAAAGGTTCCCTTCACTGTTCAATTTCTGTATTGCACTGAGGAAGCACAACATTCTAATATTGGCATCTAATAGCAGAACAGATCCTTTCCCTAGATAAACAGCTGATCTGTACACGCTAATGCCAATCTGCTACGGTGGGGAATGTGGTGACTGATACAGACCAAGCTCTGTTCATTCTCAAAGCTATCAGTTTCAAATTCATTCCATGCCTTTGTGTTTAGAACCCCACTCTGGAGCTACAACCACAAAATATTAGTCAGCCAACCTCTTGCAGAACTCCTGACCCCTTCTCACACCCACCACCCTGCCCCTAGTTTTTGCAAGTGGTTAAATTCCAAAGCAGCTTTCAGTGACAACCTTTAAAGCTAAGGGAAAATTAATTAGAGTTTTTGTGCTTCAGGAATAAAATATTTCTTGTTTGTTTGCTTGTTTTGCCTAGCCAGTGTTTTGAAGGTCAGAGTATTGTTTCTCAAGCTGCTGGGTACTTTACACTTCAGTGGAAATAAAATCAGTCTGCAAGCACCTTCAGAGCAGTATGCAAACTCCCTCCCACTTCCCACTCAATAAACAGGAATGAATTAGCATTCCTACTTAAAGGCAGATGGAGATCGGGAACGCTGGGAAATATTGGTTCTGCCAGATCAAATGAAAAAACCTATAGGAGCCCACCAAGAACTGCTCCTCAACACCCCATTTTTAGCAACATGGAGTTTGGGGATTTCAACTGTTCAACTGTCCTTCCAGGTGAGGGAGAGAGTGAGCGTGTCTCTGACACAGCACCAGAAAGGTTTCAGGGAGGGCAGGTGGTACCCAGCGTATTTCCCCGGCAGTCACACCCTGCCCCGGCAGCAAGGCAGCTCTCGGCGATGCCCCTGATCCCACCGGAGCAGGCTCTGATACGGAAAACACCGCCATTGCCATACTTCAGCATGCTAAATGTTTAATTAATTGGCAGATTTTCATTATCGTATGTGACTCACTATTGATTTCTCTTATTTTTAGCCAGCTGCAGCACACTTGATATGCCACTTCCCAAACCTCCGTCTCACAGTGACCGCGTGTCCCGGCTGCGCTCACAGGGTGCTGAAGTGTCACAGGTGTGCTGGCCAGAAGGAGGGACAGCACAGCACCTGTGACAAAGTTCCGGCAGCAGCAATACGAAAACATAGCAGAGCCAAAACACAGATCTAGGCATGTGTCTCGCCCATTTCACCTGTGTGACACTAATGTGTCATTAACTTGTAGGAGGATCCACAAGGAGAGAAATGAGATTCAAATCTAGGAAGGTAAGGCCCCTTGCTCCTGCTGTGCCTCTAGACCCTCAAGTCTCCCATCACTGGGCCAGCTGGGAAGCCAGATGTAAATCTTTAAAAAATGTGAAACGGATGCACAAGATGCTTACTTGAAGGCCCTCATTCAGAAATGGCCTTAATTGTCATTCCTTATTCCTCCATAGCAGATAAAAGCTAATTTATCTTTGAATGAAAACATCTGCAGGAGAGTAAATGTGTTTTAAAATATGCACAGTGACCTCACATTGAGCTGGACCTGCTTCAGCTTTCCTGAGCACTGATGCAGAGATCAGCTGCAATGCAGGGATTGGATCTGCATCAGGAGCCCCTCCGACCCCCACTGCAGAGCCATGGGACAGGAGACGGAGAGGGGCTGTCAAGGACTGCCTCCCCACAGAGCCAAGGCTTGGCTGAGCCGACATCCTCTAACAGGCAGAAACACCTCTGCCTCTTTTATTCAATGACCCAAAAAGATGCTTCACCTATGGGCTGACTCCTGCAGTTTTAGAGGGAAGCTGGTCTCAAACAGCGCCCTTGAGCTGTGCCTGTGCTGAGGCCGAGGTTCTCCTGCAGAGATCGGGTAAGCCCTGGTGCCTCTGTGAGTCATGGCTTTGCTTGTTACTGCTGCCAAATCGCTAATCCCTGCTGCCTGTGAGGCCAGTTGAAAGGGGACCAAAAAAAAGCAAATAAACAAAAAACCAACAAACAATTTTTAAAAACCCACAAAAAACCTCCATGTAGAAACAGTGCTTTCCTCAACAGAATTAGCTAATAAGGAACATAAAGGCACTTGGAGTTTTACTGGGTTAGGCTTCAATCTTTATTACAAAGTTTATCAATTATTGAATAATATTTATATGAATTATTTAGCAAACCTTTTATTGAAACAGGCATTTGGTAGCAGAGAAACTGGAACAAACCATTTCAATCCTCAGTTTATAATCTAAATAGGTATGCTTAGCAGAGATAAAAGTCACATTTCACAGGAAAAATCCATTTGCTGGACTCAATTCACTTTCCAAATTTGTTTCCCCTCCTCGGGAACAGCATGAGATGAAATCAAAAAGCACCTTTGGTGCCTGGGGCTGGCGTGGAAGGCAACACCCTCCGCAGCACCCCACAGTCCCACCACAGCTTCCCCAACAGTGGTGGCAGAAGAAGCCAACGGCCCCTGCGCACCCACCAGCACCATGGGGAAGGACTGGGCTTCTGCCTGGTCCCAGCACCACTCTACCAGAGCAGAGGCTTAGGGGGTGGTCCTCATCATTCAGCTACAAAGAACCTGCAAAACACAGCTCTCTTCTCACACAGAGCCAGGGGCATCTCCTACAGCTGTGCCTTTCAGCTCCACGGCAAATATTCTGATGGCTACACCTTGGACCATGCTGCCGCTTCATCCTGGTGCTGCGGCGGGACTCTCACACCAACAGGAAGACTCACACACTGAAACTGGAAAACTGAGGATAAGCCTGTACAGGATTGCGACCAGCAATTCTGTCCTTCCAGTCAAGATTTAAACTCCAGCAGCGGAGTTTCCTAAGGGAACTTGCCCCCAAAGCTCCCTCTGAGGGTGGGATGTGCCTTTCCCTACTCAGTGCTCTGCAGGAGCACAGGGCTCCCTCAGCGCACAGGCTGTGCTGCACCTGGGCTTTACGAGTGCCATCCTCGGGTGACACTGCAACAGGTGTGTGTGCGTGCATGTACATGTGTTGAGTCTCACCTTACTCAAAGCAATCAAGCTGTTTTAATTACTTCAATGCTGTTTATGCACAGTAATGGAACAGACCTGTTAAAGCTGAATTGTTAATCATTTGAGCTAGATCAATAAATAATTATATGTGCCATACCACTGTGCTCATACACAGAACCTTCCAGACACAGACACACTGGAAATAAACAACAGCCACACAGACATGTGCAAGAAAGAAGGAAAACAGGCATTCCTCACAAAAACTACTTTTTTTCCTAAGTGTATAATAGTGAGATTTGTGAAGTGCCAGAGCTGTGAATGGATAATTTATTCCTAAAACAATTAGAGGCTTTTGAAAGTTTTATTACATCAAGAGCAGATTAATAATTACCATATCTGCCATTATTTCTGCACTATAATTTTAAAACTGACCAGATATGCATAAGGGCACACAAACATGAGCAAAGTGATCATGACATGCCAAGGAGCAGTGATATGGGTCTTGACCTGTGTAGGAGTTTTATGTAACAAATTTCCTGCGATAATCTAAAAGTTGTGAGAGAAGGGGGAACAAAAAAGTAGGCATCCAGTCAGTGCCACCATTAAACTCCATTTTAATGCCCATGACATCTTGGAGAAATGCCTATTTAATTATCTCCTAAATAGGAGCCCTCCTACCCCTTCATGTCTCAGCTCCCTTCCTCCTGTCAGATAACTCTGGGAACTGGAGCTTTAAGAACAAACACCAAGCATTGCAAGATTTCAAATAAAAATTGCAAGTCATGTCAGCCCTGCTACTTGAATGTTTTCCCGTTTTCAGAACTGAGCCCTCTGTGCTCCACCATGGGGCTCACCCCGAGACAGGATGTCACAACCAGGCGCCAGCATCCCAGCTCTCATAAACCACCCCTGCAATGTGCCTCTTCAGTCTCTCCACAGACAACTCCTTTTTTCAAGAGGAACCTTGCTGTAATTTCATCATATTTCCAGGACTGAAATTCTTACACAAGATTAAGAAAACAAACGTAAACAAATAAACAAAATAATCCCTATGCTCCTCTAATAAAACCTACATAAGATATTGCAATTTTTATAGTGCATGAAAATAACAATAAAGACTCAGCTCTTGTAGAAATCAATGAACCTCCTATTTCAAAGGCTTCTGTGCAAACAATATTTCCTTGAACTAATACAATACAGTGAAGTGAAAATTTTAATATTACTATAATTGCATCAATAGAGCAGTCACATTCCTCCGTACAAAACTCTGAAGATGAAATTTTAAAGCATGGTTCATAAATACAGGAACAGAGAACAAAATAGCTTCTTTTTTGATAATTAAACAGTTAGCAGTTAAATTGCATTGTAATTGATTGGAAAATTGCTTTTTAAATGAGATTTAGTCACTAGGAAATGGCTTTTTTCTTCAATACGCCCAATGTGCATTGGGGTCATTTAAAGAGCAAATTGCCTTCCTGGGCTCTCCCGTAGAGCCTGAACTTTCTGTAAGAAAAGTCACATCAGCCGACAAAGGAGTCCCAGCCCTGCAGCTGAGCTGTGCTGGGCATCCGACACCCGCAGGGCAGGTGCAGGTGTGCCCCCAGGGCATGGCAGGTGCAGGTGGGTGCAGGGGAGCACCCTCGCTGCCCCTGGAAATGAATTCGCACCCTGCGAGCTTTGCTGTCTGGCTGATGCTGGAGTGATCAGGAGCAGTGCTCCAGCAGAGGCCCCAGCCTGTACAGTCTGAATAGACAAAACAATGTGAGAGAAAGTACTGAAGTATCTTTTTAACGATGTATTATTTCAGACCTAATGTACTACTATGATTAATACAGTGTGTAAAAAGATAAAGCAGCCTTTCTTCAACACTAGAAAGACCATTAAAATATTTGTTGTCAAGGATATAGGAAACAGTGTAAAAGAAATCTTGTCCGGCTACGTGAAGAGCACTAAGTAAGCATGTATTAAATGTAAATTATCATTTGACAACCATTAGTTAAAAGAATTTTCCAAATGCCAGAGTAAAAAAGATTTTGAAGAATCCTGGTTATTGTGAACAACCTCTTATGTACAACAACACATGCATTATACAGTTAAGTCATATTTTTAGTGTTTCGTTTCCAAGATCTCTATTGATGTGACTTGGACTGCAATATAAACAGCAGTGATCACAATCATTTGTTGCTGCCATAGCAACAGAGAAAATTAAAAGGGCAAACACTGAAGCTGAAGTGGCATCACAGTTGTAGCTTATAATTGCCTGACAGTAAAATGCTGTGTGCAGGGTGGCAGCAGCACTTGCAGGTACCTGTGAAGCAGGTTTGCTTGCAGAGATCAAAGTCATTTAGGTCAGGTTCTGAAATCACGAATGAGTACCAGCTCTCATTTTTCTACAGTTCGTTCTCTTTTTCTCTCTCTCTCATGTATGTAGATTTTTTTTAAAAAAGTTCAGAGCAATCTTATGGAGGTTTAAGCTATGTCTCCATTCTCCAGGCTTCTAATTTGGAACTCAGATGTAACTACTGTTTGCCACTTCTGTTCTGGACTTTAGAATGTGGCAGAGAATAGAGTCCCCACTATTTATGCAGTTGCACGATACCAGCTTCCACAGCCCAGGGATAAATCTCCTTCTGCTCTGCTGCCTCTGCAAGGTTTGCCATCACTTGGAGACATTTCTGCCTACCTTAGTCCACTCACTCTCCCCCACTGGCTGCTTGCACTTTTACTGCATTTCTTTCTGAATTTCAGGGACATGTGTTCATATACCATAGGAGAAGATGGTCCTGGTCATCCATCTAATAGCTTGTTTACTTTTTGCAGGGCTTTTTCTAAATAATCAAAAAAGTACTTGAGCTCAAGTTTCTGCCAAATTTTATCCCAATGTGACTCAACTCAAGATACCCAGAAAGCCCTTCAGCAGCAAATGAAGAGATGTCAGTCATGAGGTACTACACAAGTCACATAGTTGGATATGGTTCATAAAATGCATGTTGTTTGTTTTAACATGCTGAGACGGTGTGGGAGCCTTGTGTTGGCTCAACAGATGACTTTTACCCTCTGGATTATTAAAAATCCACACCCACAGAAGACAACAGTAGAGACAATGAGATCCCGCATTGTCTTTTGCAACAGAACCACTGAGAAGCAGCAGTGGGAAAATAGGTCCAGTTCAAAAATAGGTCATTCAGCTTCTCCCCATCAGCTCACTGCGGGGTATATTGTCAGTTTAATTTCCTCATTTAGTTCCTTCTGCTTCCCATAGCACTGCTTTTGCATCACAACAGTGTCTAGGAGTAGGATATGCCAGCTGGCTTTGCAATGTTTTGTGTACACACAAAAATCCTGTCTTCAAATGAGATTAACCTTTGAGCAAAATTAATATACACACAGCATAGTGAAGAGCAGCCACCAGCACCTAGGAAATGCAGAAATACAAGGTGTCCTTCATTCTGGTGTCTCAGAGATTGGTGTTAAAATTGTCACTATGACAAAGGATTGTTTAACGAAATACTATATGGAGAGGCATGGAGGTAAGGGTTTACTGGGGAAGTCGGGTCATACAGAAGTGGATTGTCTCCTGCCACTGCCAAAGGATGAAAAAATGTCTTACACTTCGAGGTAAAACACTGAAATCCCAGAGTACTTGAAACTTCAGCAGTGCTTCAAGAGTATGATGCCATGTCCTCTGAGTACCTGTCCTGGTAAGGCTGAGCTTCCTTTCCTTGCACAGAAGTATATTTTTAATCTGATAATAGTTTTGTGCTTGGTAAATACAGCCTATCTATTTCTTGTAAGAAACAGACAGTAACAAAACAAATCGTCATTACCAAGCAGAACGACGGCACACTTATTTTCTTGGTTTCTCTAGCATCTTCCAGTTCTATCTCCTGGGGCAAATCCAGGCCGAGCTCTGCAATCCTCGCCTGCTGCCCAGGGAGGAGCACGTTGGGTCTTTATTGCCATCTAGTGACCGAAGCGAGCGCACTGGCACACCGAACGCATCTGGGAATTTGGAAACCAAGCAGTGCTGCTTCCCTCTCACCCCGAGAGAGAGTGAGGTGCTCACTCCGTGGTACCCTGTTCCCCGCACCCCTTACGGGCCTTGGGCCTCAGGTTTGCAGACGCGTGGGAACTGCTGCTTCCATACAGTGCCGTCGCTCTGCAAATGAGCAGGCCTTTCACCTTCCCACCAGGACCCGGCAGTTCAGACAGAGGCCAGTCACAAAATCAAAGAGCCTTGGGTTGTCCCCAGAGAACTCACCGAGCTTGGGAGCAGGGCCGGCACCCTGGGCAGCGCATCCAGCACCTGAGGGACATTTGGGGTGGCCTTAACAGCCATCTTCTCACCCCGGGAGGCCAGAGACAGATTGCCTACTGGTGTTTTGAAGATCCATCAGAGATGTATTTTGTTTTGGAGGCTCTTTTGACAGTGAGACAGACTCCCGGCATCTGGTACACCTGCACACAAGGCACCAGAGCATTCCGGGGAGGCTGCAGAGTGCTCCAGGCCATGGACACCTGGCTCGCTGCTCTCTTTATCCAGAAGCTGCTGTCTTTGACCTAGCTGGGATCCTTATTATTAACGGTATTAATTACGGAACGGTCCCGCGCCTGGACTGGCCAGGCCGCGCCCGGCTCTCCTCGAGCCCGAGCCCGAGCCCCGCGCGGGTGAGCCGGTGCCGCTGCCACCAACCGCCACACGGTGCCACCAACCGCCACACGGTGCCACCAACCGCCACACGGTGCCACCAACCGCCACACGGTGCCACCAACCGCCACACGGTGCCACCAACCGCCACACGGTGCCACCAACCGCCACACGGTGCCACCAACCGCCACACGGTGCCACCCACAGCCCCACGGAGCCACCCACGGCCACACGAAGCTACCCACAGCCACACGGTGCCACCCACAGCCACACGGAGCCACCCACAGCCACACGGAGCCATCCACAGCCACAGGGAGGTACCCACAGCCACACGGAGCTAGCCACAGCCACACGGAGCCATCCACGGCCACACGGAGCTAGCCACAGCCACACGGTGCCACCCACAGCCATACGGTGCCACCGCAGCACCGAGGGCCGAACAGGCCGCGGGCCTTCGCGGAGGAAACACTTCTCCAATAGGCCAGGCCTTCCCACGCCTCCAAAGGGAAGGACTGGAAGGCTGAAGCCGGCCCTGTGATCTGAGGTAATTTTGTGGCTCTTTTCAGACATAGTAACTTTGGTCCCGGTCTTGCAGTACGAGGTGTGACCCCATGTGCTCTCACAGTAACCTGTGACAGAGCACAAAGACAGTCTGCAGCGGTCTTGGGATAACAGGGCTGGTGTGTGCACCCTCCCCTTACCTGCCAGTTCCTGCCCATTTGCTGTCCCGAGAGCATCCACTCACCCTTCATGTTTAACTTTCCCGCCACTGGACTCTATCAGTTTCCACTGGCATTGCGGGAGACGAACACCCTAAGTCACCCCAGGATGCGTCTGTCATCTCCTGAGATGAAGACGTTTGTGCTGGTTCTGGGTTCAGTGGTTCACTGAAGTGATGGAGAGTAGGATTTAATATTTTCTAATTTCACTGGGCCATGACCTCATAAACACCAAGTTCTCCGCCATCAGTGAGCACAAGAGGAATTGGTGGCACTCAACATGACAAGGTATTCTGAATTATTCTGAATTCCTTATTTCTTTCTATTCCCCAGAACAAATATTTTAAAATAAGCTGCTCTCCCTGCTGAAGCAGGTGGGAAAGTTACATCCCTAAAGCAAGCTTACACAGAAATATTTGAAATTATGACAGCTGTTGAGCCCCCATCACTTTTACAGTATTCTGGTGAAACCTTTAAATGCTTCTCTTGATAAGGAATAAAAAATCTGAGTCATTCTTTGTTCTTAATCTAGAGTAGCAAGTTTACACTTTTATTTGCTGATAAAGCTATCATACTTTCAGTGGCTTTTGCTAAAGATGAGCTGAAGCTTCAGTCTGAAGACGTGCCTCTATTTCCAGACTTAGTCACGAATGCTATAGAAACAGTCTTCTGAAAACAAAGACCAGTTATGAGTGGTTTTAAAGTTTCAGGTTTACAGCCTTCCTACGTCATCACTCAGTTGAACAATATAAAAAAACTCGCAATGCAGTTCAAATAATCCATGTTACTACCATGTACTCACTTTTATTTCAAGACCAGAGTCCTGTAATTTAAAACTAGACATACTCCCTATTTCTCACTTTGGTGCTTTTTCTCTTTAATTCACTGGGAAAGGAAAGTTTTACAGGGAGAAGTAATACATCATTTACTGAACAAAGTGGAAAAAGGACAGATTGAGAACAACGGCTTTCAGTTTCACTTAATTAAACTGGACCAAGAGGAAATGATTCTGCCAGGATCTGAAAACCAGAGGAGGATATTCTGGTCTCTGCTTCAGTAGGGAAAGTACTGCACTGTTCAGAGTCGATTGATTTGTGAGGCACAAGACATGTTAGTCCGAGTCCGGAGAGTGAAAACAGACTGGCTCTGCAGCAATGCTGCTTTAGTGTAATCTCATGGGAACCCACTGTGTGTTGGAATCTAAAGAGTTTTGTGATACTCTGAGTATTAGCTTTACAAGATGCACTTCCTCTGCAAAATATCCCATTGTTCCTGTTAACTCAGTCTAGAATCATCCTGAATGAGGAAATCTACTCTAAATTTCTCAAATTCTGCAGTACCTTTTTCCCCATGGCTTGATTTTTGTTTGATCCTAGCATTTTGCAAAGTTTTCCAGGGCAGACATTTGATCTAGAAAAATAAGTAACAGTCATATCAGAGGAGAATTTAACATTATATTCAACAAGCCATCATATTCAGTAGGGAGGCAACTGGATATAATCCTACTATTTGCTAAGCAGGAACAACATGAGCCTTCAGCAAATAAGAACAGTTGCTGAAGACTTTCCAGGATTTGAGCTTAAAATTAATTACTTCAGTCATGGTTATTACTTTCCTAAAACTGAAGCAGACTATAGGCAATAGATCTTTTTTGTATAGATGTGAACATAAATAGTCTATGGAATTAACAAATTCCATACTTTACAGACAAGAGTGTACCTGTGGCCAACAGTTCAAGAAGCTTTGGAATACAGAGATGAGCACTGGGGTCCTGCCATTGGGGGCTAAGTAGTGATTGTGTAAGGATGGCCCTTTGCAGGTAGGAAGCCAAGTCCAGTGTCTCACTTCTCACCTCACATTTCTGAAAGGTTAGGGGTGGAAGCAGAGTGTTGCAAGAGTCACAGGTCACCTGTATGTCAAAAAAATTAGTGTCTTTAAGAGCTTGAGGTGATGTGGAACGTAGTCTCTTCTGGGAGAGGGAAAGCTAATCATCTTTTGTCTGTATCGCTTGTCCAATGGCCTTGCTACTAATCAAGACACACCAAGTTCTGTGATCCTCATGGCCCCTTTCAGCCATCAATGAGAGATGGCCAATTACCCTGAACAAAGAAATGAATGTTTTATCACTTAATTGCAAACATAGCAACATAAAGAACCATCAGTCACGGGGGGAAATTGAGGCAGCTGCTGGGCTTGGCATGGTCCATGCACTGACTCCTCTCTCTGCCAGATACTGCAAAATTGCCCACATTGGTATTCTGAAAAGAGAGAACATGCAGCAGGGGAGAAGAATGTGAAAGAAGCCTCTGCACAGCAAAGCAGCAAGAGAGCAGCACCTTGGAAATGTGAAATGCATAAAAGATATTTTTGTTTCCTACTCAGTGGCTAGCATACTCCTGCCGTGTGGTTCTTCCTCTGCTCCCTCTCTTACAGGAGACCTGGATAATACTAAGGACAATCCTAGGAACTCTTGAAATCCCCTGCTTTGTAGGACTGAAGATCTCTTACCAATTTTTGCAGAACTTGCTCTCTTCTGACATTTTTTTTTATTCTGCTGCAAATCCTTTCTTCTAAGAGCAGAGAGGAAAAAAAAAAAACCGAAACGGAAAGGCTCTGTTGCAGTAACTCCACCCTAAACAGCTGTTTAGCCAAAAAATTCCTTAAAGGAGAAACAGCAGCATTGCCAGAGAAGTATTGGATTTTGGTTTTCAGTGTGAGTTTCACACACAGATTAGTTCACTAGTCCTTAGAGAAACTCTGGGGCCTCATTTTCCTTCTCTCCCATGTAAGTTTGATTTACATTAGCTGGTTCAGTAGGTGGCAGGGTTCATCCACCCCACTGATGCTGGCCTGGCTGGGCTCTGCCCCCAGCATCCAGGCATGCTCTGGCCCAGGAGCCGAGGGAGCTTGTGGCACCCTGAGGAGGGAGGCACGACCTGAGAGGTCCCTCCAGGCTGCAGGGCCTCAGGGCTGGCCTGTGGGGAGCAGGAGGGCAGGGGCATGCTGCCATCCCCTTCGCCTCTTGAGGGACGGTCATTGTAGTGTTTGGCCCCACAAACCCACCTTGGCCTCCCTGGGGCAGTGCTGTTTCCCTTGGGAAAAAGCAGCCAGCTCACGGGAGGTGTTTTCCCTCCATCAGTACCAGGGAGAAACCCAGCATCAGTCCCCAGCCTCTCCTCCCCAAGCGCACAGCAGGGGCTGCTCAGCCGTGCCCCAGCAGATGCCCAGGCCTCACTGTTTCCCCAGGAACCCTTGGAGCACTTCAGGGTATCCAAACACTTGCCAGGTGAAATCTCCAACCTGCATAAGCCAGCACTGCCTTTCCTCCCTGGGGATACTTTGCTGAGATTGGGATGGACCAACAGCACAGACAGACAGACCCCAGGAACAGCACGTCCTGTCTCTTGCTGGACCTCAGCAATACATTTTTACATATGAAACTTCAGAAGAAATATAAGTTGGAGAGAAAAATGAACAGAATTTCATGTTTTCAATGCCAAGAAGTTTTAAGACTTTCTGAAGGAAGGTCAAGCATTTGTGTACCTGCTGCTACAAGTGATCCCTTATAGCTGTATGATGTAAGTGGTGTCTCTGATGTGACAGACCCTACCCAGTGTGGAACAGTGGGACACAGGAGATACAGAAAATACTAACTGACCTTCTTAGTCTGTCAGGTAGGGGCACTAATACTAATTCTTCCACTTTGCAGGAGTATCGGAAATAATCATTCACTAGTCTTTGCACAATACATCATAGTGCCATAGACAACAGCTGCCACAGATGTTTCTCAGAAATTGGTGTGGTTCATTTCCCATCTAAACAAGCCCCTTCTGTCCCCCATTTTTCTCTAGGGAAAATGAAAGAAGAAGAAAAAGGAAGCGCAATAAGCCATTATTTAGATCTGGGAATAATGAACGTTTATCTGGATTTTGTAACACAAATTATGTAATGAAGCAGAGAAAAGGCTTTTGAACAAATATGTTAATGAGATGGCAGCTAAGGGAGAGGTTACAGAGCTGCCAATTCTGAATCAAATTTTTAACGTGATTTTCTTTTGGATCTTTTTTCTTTTGTAGAAGTTAGCCTGCACAGCATTTGAATGGGCTTTAGGGCACAAACTATATGGGAAACACCATTTCTGGGTCAAGAAAGACTGATCAGCAACATACACGGACTGAGAAAACCCCACTGACTCAAAATTCATAATGAGGGCTTTTATGTAGAAAGTTGTTGGGCACAGAGATTGTGCTGAAAGGACTGTTCGTTCAGAGTCTCAAGAGCCGTTCTTGGAAAAATATCAGATGCTCCACTGGGAACTTAGTTGAAAGCTACTCCTGAAGCAGCACAGTGGACTGGCAGTAGCTGGGAAGTACCGTTTGGAGGGAAAATGGAGAGCAATGAAAGAGTGGTTTTCTCTGAATGCTGGTAATAACTCTATTTAAATTCTGTGTAAACCTTCCAGTGCATAACATTACCATACAAGACCTCTTCTAGGCATCTTTTTAAGGCAAGAATCACATAGAGGTAAGTTCTGAGCTGGTTATTTTTTAAATGTGATTTTCAAAAGCCTAAGTAGAAAACATTCTTCTTCTGCTAAGTCCTAGAATATCTCAGGGTCAGTTGTTTCAATTTTTGTTTCTCAGTGTCAAGTATGATATGTCTTACAGTCCTGGTTTAATTTTATTCTGTTAAAACTTTTGTACCTCAGGCTGTTGCATGGAGCCTGCAACATGAAAGAACTTTAAAAAGAATGTGAGGAGTTTTTGTCTTGAGAGAGAGTAGCAGTTATCTAGGTCAAATGGACTGCTTTAGAACAAGCAAACTGTACTTGTGTGCTTGGGCAGCATTTGAATTAGAGGCAGAAAATATGTCTATCTGTAATTAAATGAACCAGCTGCTGCCTGCAAAGCCACCTTTTTACAGACCATTGCTATCCACCAATAACTGGAGTAACTGGGATGATTGCCTTGTACAGAGTGCAATATAGCAGAAAAGCAGTTTCTCAGGAATGAACTAAATTATAACAAAATCTTTATTTTCCAATTTTTCCACCTGGAGTAACCTGGGAATTCCTACTTTCTAAGTGAGATTGATTTCCAGTCCCTTTCTCCACCAAACAATACAGGTCAGCCTTTCTTAGCTAGTCTTCAACAGTGTCCCGCTTCTGACTGCAACTCTTGGCCATGGCTCACATCATTGCCTCTGGTATCTGAAGTATAAAAGAGAAGACCGCAAGACTGCCTGTGGTTTGACAATGCTGTCAAGCTCATCTTGGCATTTGCTGTCCTGAAAGGTGCGGCTGTTCCTGTCACAGCTGTTCCTTGCCCAGCCAGAACTGGCCCAGTCTCTTGAGCTGGCTGTGGTGCTCACTGAACACTTCAGTGAACCTATTCAGCTCACTAACAGCAGAAAAATGGTCTGCCTTCTTTGTCAAGTTAAATCAAATGAGCCCCAGAGCCACCAGCTGAGAAACGTCACAAAGGCTGGGGAAGGTTAGTGGCAGGGAGCCACGAGATGGGCTTGGCTCTGTTACTCAAACCCTTGATTCTTGACATGTTTCAAAATACCTGGCTTTATTAGGGCAGCAGAACAGCAAACGGGAGAAGTGGTGTCTTGCAACCAGGAGAAGGGACTTCAGGTACAAGAGACCTGATTCAGCTCCTGGTTCCACCTCATGTCACCACCCATGCCTAAGCCTCTTTGTAATACAAAAACTTGAGTTCCTTTGAAAACTGATTTGAAGCTTACTACCAAGAAGAACAAGAACAGCACATTATTCAAAATTTGGCCAGAAGGATGCTACAGTCTTCTGCTTCTAAATGATGTCTGCAACCAAAAGTTAATTTTATCCACTGCCTTTAAAACAGTATTTAAAACCATTGCTCTCTACCATGTTAAGAGCTGTACTGACTGGAGGAGACCATTCCTTTTTCTTGAAGGTGTGCAATTAGTGCTCAGTTAGCATGAGCTGAATTTCAGGCTGTGGGAGGTTTTTGTTTAAATGCTCTTTGGACCACCTAAAACTCCTCCTGGATGTTTTGCAAGTGCTTAGGCTCTCTGCAGCTCCCTTCTACCCAGCTGTCAGACCAGTTCTGTAAAGCAAGCAGCCAAAACTTCGTCTGTCTTGGCACAGTGAAGAGGAAGCTCATTGTCAAATGATATGAAAGAGCTGCCACTCCTGTAGCACCCTCATGTCCAGCCAGTGCCAAATGCACCTTGGTTCTAAGTGTAAGGGAGATGGGGAACAGCTGGAATATTTGCCAAATGGAACATGTTCCTCACTGCTTCTCTGTGCTGATCCCTTAGAGCTGTGCTGAGTCTCGGCCTGTAGTGTAAATTCCTCTTTTCCCCATCTTGATTCTGCATTGCACAACTTTCCCACCTGTTTATCTGAATGTAGGCGTCTTCTCTCTTGTCCTCACTCAGTATTCTTTTTCTTGCCTGTGTTGTTGCAGTTTGCCATAATACATGATTTGTGGTTCTAACATCTGTATTCAGTCAACTTCTCACCCTCCTGGTTCTTACAATAAAACATGAATTGACACAAGTAAACCTTCTGTGATTCATAAAGTAGTGACGGAGGTGTCTTAAATATGAAGTGTGCAGTGGCAGGATGGCTTGAACAAGGTGGTAACAAGGTCAGAATTTACCTTTCAAGTTGACAGGTTCAGTTCAGTACAGGACTTTGGCTTTGCTGCTCTCCCTCAGCCAGCTGTTTTGCTTGATTTTCACTGAATTCCTAGCAGACTTCCACAGGAACTGTAGTTGGCACTAATTCGATTTCTTCTCAGCAGTCAGCCTTGACATTGTTCATGAACAGATATTCCACATGCGCTCCAACAAACCTGCTCTCCTCCGGAAGTAAACCTCTAAAAAAGGAGCCTACTTCAGCAAAAGAAGTGAAGAAGTAAAAGTTGCTCATTTCCTTGGTCCCGCTTCAGATTTCTCCTCACTGCTGCTTTAATCAAAGTGCTGGGAATGCCTTAAATTTAAAATTTCTAAAGACAGCTTATCAGTGCTGGTCTTGATTCATGAAAAGATTACAGTTCCCTAGTTTAGGACTAGTTTGTGTCTCAGATAAAAACATGCTCGAATAAAGGAAATCTAGGCATGTTTTCTTTAAAATCTGGACTCAGTGTTTTTCCTAGATCTCTCTCACTTTTCAACCAGGCAGCTCTGCCAGAAGCAGTAGGAAGTGGGTATTTATCTCTAAGGGTCAGGAACTTACTGGTCTTGACTGACACCTCCCTGTTTCCCTCCTCTTCTCCTTCCTTTTTGCTCTGTAATCTCTTGGGAGGCCTGCACCGTGCTCTCATCCCTGTCCCAAGTCAGCTGATCCTAAGAAACCTAGGGAATATTGTGTTTGTCACACGCCTCTCCCTCTCCTCCAAGGCACAGCCTTTGCTGGTCCAATGCTCCATGAGCAGCAGCAGAGGGTATGCACTACCTTTCAATCTGATTCTCTGTTATTCAGATGCTGGTTCTTTTCTAAGAGTCTTTCTTTCTCTGTTTTGTTCTGTATTATTGAATGGACTTTGCATGGCACACTGAAGGCAAGTTTGCAATAATTCCACACAATAAGGGAATATTGACTCCCTTTTCTATATTGACAAAAAAAGGACTGAGGCATGAATTAGCTAATTGAATTGCCAATGGAATCCCACGTCTCACCCCCAGGTACAGCAGGCAAGTCTCCTTTCACAAGATTAGTCCATCCAAAGGTATCAACACATTTGTTGTTTTTCTTTTTATTTTCTTTTTTTTTTCACTGCATCTAATTGAAACAAGAAGACAACAAATCATATTTGCACTGGTCTATCAGAGTTAACCTTAGAACAACTCCTTTAGAGTTAACCGCTTGCATTTTCTTATTTAAGTGCTTATAGTCCTTTTTCTTTTTTGACTGGGAACCATTTTTTTCATTAGAGACAGGCCACAGGAATGCAAGTTTTGGCCAATTCCCCACTTTCTGCTAGACTTTGCTCTGGTGTGAAGTTTCTTCTGTGTTGGTAAGTTACCCAGAGGGACTGCTCCCAAAGGTTTGAAGATTTGGAATCTGTCCAGATCCGGTTGGCTACTGTTTTTCTTAGTGGGCATTCACTGCTTTTATAAATGAAAAGTAACCTTGGAGTGTCTTGTTTTGAACTTCTGTCACTCAAGTTCCTCTGGTCAGCAGAGGACAAAGAGTGCAAGCTGTAGTCAGAGCTCCCTCATTACTTGCTGTGGAATCTGAAATTCTTTATTTCTGTGAGTAACTGCTTGGTAAGACTGTATTAAGAGACTGCAGGATCAAATTGTTGAGATATGATTTATGCTGACTTCAATTTCTGGTGGCTGTTGCCATCCCAGAAGCAAAACCTAAAATATTAACATTTTGTTTGTCCTCTGTCCAGTTTCCAGTCCCTCTGGTTGTTCTTTTCAGCCCTCTCAGTAGTGCTGGCCACCTGCACTGTAGATGAAGCCAGTGAATTCAACAACATTAAAAATAAACTTTCAAGTTAACCTTCCTGGGTTATTTTTAACTCAGATCCAGAGGCACAATGCCTCTCAAAATAATGGCAAAACACAGCCACGCATGCCTGCACAGACCTCTGCCTTGGGGAGACCCCCACTGTGGCTTTAACTCTCCGTTTCCCTGAAGGAGCTCAGTCCTTCCTCACCACTGTGTGAATGAGCAAGGAACGATCCTCCCTTGGCGACACCAGCACTTCCCCCAAGTCCAGCTCCCGAAAGGGCCGTGCCAGCACCTCGTCCCTGCGCGCGATGCGCACTGTGAGGGTCTGTGCTTGCCGGCACCTTCCTGTGGGCTCTGCGAGCACGGAGAACGTTCTTAAAACATTGTCCCGACTGGTGGGGTAGCTGATACGCAGCCACTGAGCAGCCCTCCCTGGCATGGAGGGGCTGCAGAAGCCCCGCGCGGAGGTGGCCGTAAGGGAGCGGGTGCGGTGTCCCGGCGC
>WEIT01036323.1:6040-29164 GCA_013389985.1 Dryoscopus gambensis | reverse complement strand
TGTCCCTCCCGCCCCGTACTTAAAGCTGCGGCGGCGGGCACCGCTCCCGCTCGCGCCCTGACCGTGTCACCCCACAGAACATGGCCCCGACGTGCCTGCGGCCCCTGCTGAGGTACCGCTCCTTCGCCATCCTCTTCCTCACGCCGCTGCTGCTGCTGCCGCTGCCGCTCGCTGTGTCCACGCGGGTAAGTGCCTGCGGGGCCCGTGCGGGATCAGAGCCCGGCTCCGGCCCTGCTGCCCCCCAGGCGATCCCCGCTCGGCCCGGCTCCAGCCCTGCTCCAGCCCTGCTCCCTGTGGCTCCCACGGACCCAACCCATCGCGCCAATTAGATGCAATTCATTTTGGGCCAAGACAAACCCATGCGTAGCTGGCCAGCGTGTTTGGAATTGTTCTAAATTACGTCGTAGCGATTGGAGTGGGCTGAGGGGCAGGAGTGCGTCCCCAGCTCTCTGCTGAGGCTCTGGTACTCCCGGCGTGATGCTTGGTGACATTCTGCATCCTGATGCAGTCGGGAGCCGGCGTTGTGTTGTATGTATTGGTCAGGATTTCAAATACCATGTCCTCCAATTCATCCATCTTACTCCAGGGATGGCGATGGCACAACTCCTTTGCGTTCAGTGGAGTTACACTAGCATAAAATTGGAATAACCCAGGGAAGTTTGGACTTAAATGTCTTGTAGCCTTCTTGACCAAGTGTGAAAGCTCAGTTCGCAGTATTTTAGCCTGCTAGAGCTTTGGAGGCTATTCTAGTGCTAAAAACAGCCTTTCTTCTGAACAACTTGTATTGCTCAGTCTGTTTCAAAGTGCAGGAAAATTTGATCTGTTTTTATAAACCAAATTGCCAACCCTTCTGGTTTACCTAAGTAATACCGACCTGGCCTTTCAGTTGAATGGTGGTGCTTTATATAAGGAGGAATTCCTGACTGTTAAGCTCTACTTTGGTCAAAACTAGGAACGATAATTTTCAAAAAAATTAAGTATGTCTTCAGTTTGCCATTATTTGTAGGCATATTGTGTCATTAGTATAACCTAAGAAATTACGGTATTTCACAGTGGGAAAGTAATATTTCTGTCAGTGACTGCTTTTTCATCTCTCAGCCAGGAGACAGGTCACTGTGTTTTGTGTCAACTGTACTGAAACATCAAAGAGACATTCTGTGACTGTTCCCGTAAATCACAGATAAATATAAGTACAAATATATATTTAATTTTGAATCTTTGATTGTTTGAATTGGCCATGATTGTTGGAGTTAATTTATAAGCTTGGTTGTATTTTTGAACTTCACATAAATTATTTACTCTTTACTCTCTAAAACCAGTGTTTTGAATTTTATTCATTTGGAGTTGCTTATCTGTCTTTCATACTAGCAACAGATTAACCACAGTCAGTTCTAGCCCTGCATTACTGCAGTACAGCATGAATTGTATCATGGGCTCACCTTATATGTATAAAGGGAAGAGACTTCAACAGAATCCGCCTGGTATCTTCTGGTCTCTGAAGAATTTTTTTTTTCAAAACTTGTGCTGTAATTAAGCTGGAAATCTGAGGGCAAAAAAATTCAAATTACTTACGAAAGGTGTTTTCTGGTTCTTAAACTTCCCAACAAAATGAAGGAAAACACAGTCCTACTTATAAATATCACCTGATGTCAGTTTTTAAATGTCACAGTCACACCATTTATTTTAGCAATAAAGTCACATTTGTTGTATTAGAGTAAAATCCTATAAACACATGCCCTAAATAGGAGCAAATACTGAGCTACAGAACACTGACTTCAGCTTTCAAACAGTTCACTGTTCACTAATGAATGCTTGGTTCTCCCAACAATTTTTATAGTACAAACCATGGAAGGCTGGGATACAGAAATGCCTGATCAACAGCCCAAAAAGACAGGTTGCAACAATTCTAATCTAGGGAATCCCCTTAGCAGGTAGGGACAGTATGATTTAGGAAAGTTGTTTAATACCACTAATGTGCTTAGTCACAAAAAAAAAAAAGAGTTTTACTTTAGTAGTTACTTAAAAAAGGGAAGAACTTTTAACTTATTCCGTAAAATAGTTTCTGAGCTCAACTGTGTTGTTGGACATACATCAAAGACTTGTGAATTTCAGGCAAGCTAATCATCCACACTGGGAAATTTGGGCATCCATTTAAATTGCAGCATCCATTGCTGCTCTTGGCTCCTAGATGTAAAATCTGCTAACCTCAACCACCAAGAGGTAATTGCACATGGCAAACTGTGCACTTACCTAGTGGTGGAAGATTTGTTTTTCTCACAGCATTTATATTGTGTGGATGGATTAAAGCAAACACTATGGTCTTCTTGGTTAAAAAGATCTTTTTAAACAAATGACTTCAGAACATGATTTAAAAGCACAAGTTTAAGTCCTCATTCAGCGTAATTTGTTAAGCGACAGACAGTGGAGTGTGTGAGCCACTTACAAGAGCTTCCAATGTGTTTCTTATCTTTTAAAACAGCTTCTAATGCTTAAATGTGTATTCTGTTATGTTGCAGGAGGCCAGATGTGCATATATCATCATCATCATGGCTGTGTTCTGGTGCACGGAAGTGATCCCCCTGGCTGTCACCTCCCTCATGCCAGTGGTATTTTTCCCTCTGCTTGGAGTTCAGAGCTCTAAAAAAGTAAGGAACTCGTGCAATCCAGGTCTGATACAGGGAAATCCAGGGCTCTGATCCCTCATCAATATTTAGCCAACAAGTCTGTATTAGTGTTCAGGGTTCTTACATGGGAAGATGCTGAACTACATACACATTTGCCTGAACTGTTAAGAGTGGGGGGCTTGAGGTGGTAGAGGGGAGGGTCTGTCTGTAGAGGATCCTGCTAGAGAGCATCCCACTAGTGCCAGCAGTTGGTGTGTTCATAACCTCTGAGAAAGTAGTGCTGATGGATCTTCTGGGAGATCTCAAAATGCATGGGACAAACTTCTGGGAGGATAGACGGCATGGTGCCAGCAGGTATGCTGCATCCTCTCCAGAACTCATCCTGGGCTATTTGTCCTGGAGCATTAGTCCAAGGCAGAGGCTGTATTCAGGTTCTGTAGCCCACGTTCACTACTGCCCAACAAGCTGGTAAAGGCAAGTGTGGTTGCTGAAGGTGCTGAGAAAGCCATTTTGGAGCTCATTGCTTCCAGCGCTTTCCATACTTGGAGCCCCCAGCTGTGCTTTAGGAAACTGGTGTCATTCTGCACAATGATGCACAAAGAGCTCCTGCACAGGCAGTTCAGCAGTTACACAGGGGATCAAGGGTTCTGGAAACTGCAGGGAGCTCTCAGGCAGCAGCTGCCTCTTCTGCCAGTGTTGGTGGGGTCTGGTCCAGTCCGTGGATTTGGGAGGGTGGTAGGCAACATGTGCTAGTGAAGCAAGTAAGAAGCAACATTTGGGCCTGACTTACCTTCTCTGTCTTTCAGGTGTGCTTGCAGTACCTAAATGACACAAACATGCTCTTCATTGGAGGGCTGATTGTTGCAATTTCTGTTGAACAGTGGAATCTTCACAAAAGGATTGCACTGAGGGTCCTTCTGATTCTTGGGGTGAAACCTGCACTGTAAGAGTATTACATTGTTTTTTTATTGCCTCTTACCTCAGTTTAGCAGACGCCTAGGGATGATGTTTAACAGTCAGCAGAGAAAGGACCCTTCAAGAACCAATTTAGCTGTACTTACACAGAGTTTTCAGAAATGAAGTCTGGCAACAGGAATAGTTTGTATGTCCTTTATCCAAAACTAGCATCTGACTAAATTGTAGAGGGTTGCCATTGGGGACAAAATTATGACAGACTTAATCATGCACTGGGATTCCTTCAGTGAAGGTGGCAGAGCTGTCCTAGAAGGGAGTCTTGCCCTGCTTTGTATTATTGGATGCTGCACACATCCCTGCTGGCCTCTGCTCTCTAAATTACAGTGACTACAAAGCCTAGCAGCATCTGTTCACTTTTTTTGTCTCTCCTCTGCGTTTTTCTCTCTTTTCAGCCTCATGCTCGGATTTATGATAGTCACTGCCTTCCTGTCCATGTGGATAAGTAACACAGCCACCACTGCCATGATGGTTCCCATTGTCCAGGCTGTCCTGGATCAAATGGACAACACGGAGTATGATGTGACCATGATGGAACAAGCAACTGGGCAAACAAATACAGTTATTGAGCTGGAGGAGAAGAGCACATCAGAGTCCACTGCAGGTAAGGGCCTGCTCACCAAAAGCTGATGCTACTGAACTTGCCACACGCACAGCACCCGAACCTAGGAGTGCTGTGTACCCTTTCCAAGGAAGGAGGATGGTCAACTGACTGAAACCCCCTAATACATGACGTTTAGGTTCTAAAAAATAGCTTCCAATTTTGATGGCTGCCATTTTGTGTGCTAGTGCTAGATCCCAGACAGGTTGGAATGTTCTTCCTTCGAGCTGGAGTCATCCTCCTACAGTTTCCCTAGACTTAACTGCATGTTTAGGGAAGTGAAAAACATATCCTATGGGAAATAACCATCCAAACCCCCAGCATCCCACTCGCTAAATCTTGTGATTATCAGTGGAGATTCAGCTTCTCAGCCATGTAGGACTATTCGAAAAAAAATATGTAAACATGATCTATTTTGGTTTGAGGGTAATAAATACCTCTTTGTTGACCAGATTGTATGTGGAGGTGGGGAGAAGAAAGAGGACTACTTTAAAAGCTGCATGGCAAAGATGAACTGGTGTAATTTGACTCACAGTAGACAAACTGCTCTTGGGTGTGATCTTACCCTGATGCTTGATTCCTCAAGGTCCTCTGCCAATGCTGTGGTTCTGCAATAGGTTTCACTTCATTTGAAATATGTGCACAAACTCAGTCCCTCTCATTTCGCTGCTCTGCTGTGCTGTTACAGCAGGTTATATTATTAAATATGATTAAAGATCAGATCCCAAATGTAGTGAAGATAATTAGAATGTGCAAAAAATACCCTTTAATATTGTTGAGTTGGTTGTATTTGCCATAAATTCTTTGTCCTGCTCCATTAGTACAGTCAGACTTCAAGAGTAGAGGGTTAACCTCAGAGAACAGTGGACACACCAGTAAAGTTTCATGGTTATTGTAAACTGACATAACGTATAGATTAAGTTATTCCAAGCAAGGATTTGGGTTTCAGTGGGGGTTTTTTCTGCCTGTATTCATATCTCTTAAAGCTAGTTGGGTTCTCACTGTGGGATTGGAATGGTTCCAGTGACTACAATATTTGGCTGGTGGTAAGCCTCTCTGTGAAACAAGAAATTACTGATGAGGAACTGTGGCACTGGTGTGGACAGCAGCATCCTTGGATCACATAAACCCAGACTGCCAGCCTCTTTCTTCAGCTCCTCATGAACGTTAGTCCAAAGTATTTAGGGACATGTCTGTGAGTTTTTAAATTAAAATAAATGGCACATACAAACTGGAAGCACTGAACCTACAGACCCTATCCTGAACTCTCTGCCTTTCCAACTTTACCTGAGGCAAGTAATTTTTTTTTAATCTAGCTGTAAACAATGGACAAGTCCCTGATGACCCCAAATCTTCCGAGGAAAAGAAAATGAGGAAGCATATATGCAAGGGCATGACACTTTGTGTGTGCTATGCTGCCAGCATTGGGGGAACTGCAACACTTACTGGAACAGGACCAAACATGGTACTGAAAGGCCAGATGAATCAGTGAGTCATTTTTGCTGCTTCTTTTAGTTATACTGTCATACTGCTTCTATGACCAACTGACTGGTCTTAGATGACAATTTCAGTTGCAAACTTTAGGCAATAAGTTGAGGAGCTGAGAGTGAGAAATGTATATGAAGTGTTGGGCCTCATTTTTTTTGCTTCAGCATCTTTTAAAAGGAAGCTATGTGTTGGAGTTACAGGTCTTTTGAGAAAATTGGAAATACTTGCTGATAATTGACATGCAACTGGTTAATTATGAGATACTGGTTCTTCTGTGTCCTCTTTTTCAACTGAAATACAGCACATCAGAAGAGGAACTGCCGTAAAGAGCACCAGAAGAATGTAGATTACTTATAAGCACACTGAAGAGAGCTAGAAGGAACTTGGTCCCTCCTATAATACTGTTCCTCCACGCTATGGCTGTGGAAATTGTACAGTTGTGTTGTATTCTCATTACTAAACTGAGTTTGGGAACTGATTTCCATGGAACCCAATCTGCAGTGGAAGTTTTGCAGATTCCACATCAGTCCCTCAACATTGCTTCCTTGTTTTGCAAGTACTTCATCCTCAGCTGCTACATTACCTTTTGGTTTTAACACCCAGCTGGAAATTTGCTATTGATATTTTTCCTCCGATCATTATTGCTAGACACAGGGAAGAACAAAAATTGCTGTTCTTAAAATGCTGTCTTCATTCTTTCAAGCCAGCTAGCAACTTTTTCTTCTGTTGAAGGCAGCAGAAGTACAGGTATTAATTTCAGGAAAGACTTTTCTTGCTCTCTTATCAGAATGAATTGGGAGGAAGAAAAAATATCCTGTCTTGGGATAAATGAGCAGGTGTGTTGGAAGTGAAAGGTATCTACAGTGTATGGGAGATCTTTCAGCCACACTTGTCTGACTGAGACAGAAAGTATCAACATAAGCTCCTATATGCATCAAAGTAAAACATGGGGAAAACTGAGGATTATTTAAGTTCTGCTCTGAAGTCAGGCTGCCTTCCTCCGTGACTTCAGTCAGGCTGTGGATGTTGCCTATGATTGCTTGTAATGGTTATCCTAGATTTGCATGTATAATTGTCACTAGCACATATTACAGGGAGAGTAGATTACTAAATGTTTTGACATTCATACAGAAAGTCATTTCTTTACAGGTTATACCCCAACAATAATGATATTGTGAACTTTGCTTCCTGGTTTGGATTTGCATTCCCAAACATGATCCTGATGCTGGTGCTAGCTTGGCTTTGGTTACAGTGCTCCTTCATGGGACTCAAGTGAGTATTTATCTACACAATATTGTGTAAACGCCTCAGTAAGTTAGTGCAGATCAGCTTACTGAGACATCTGGGTAAAACAAATGCACTGACAAGTTATTAATTTTGTAGCAGAGAGCAGGTCAATTTCACAGAAATGTTGAGGTCTTGAAACGTTTTGTGTTCATGGGAGGTACACTAAGGCAAAGTCCTTATACATTTTTAATCTTCAGACAGAATTGCCTTTTTATTTTTCATTCTCTCACCTGTGAATTTCAGCCCTAGGACAGCTGGCATAGCTGGTTTGCAGCCATTGATTCAAACCGGAGTTTTTCATCCCAGATTAGTCCAAATTGCCATCCTTTGATAGACCCCATTCTTCTGTGAGAACTGGCATGTTCCCACAAAATACTTTGGCACTGTTGAAATTTCTTTATTTCTGGCCTCTGCAGTAGTTTGTGTCTGTCCCCAAGAGTGACAGCTTCAGGGTGATAAGGATGTTAAATCCCTCTAATATGTTCATACTTACAGTATTTTTTTTTTCCATTTTTCTTAAAGCTTTAAGAAAAGCTGGGGCTGTGGGACAGAGAGAACTGCCAAAGAAAAAGCTGCATACAGTGTGCTGAAGGCAGAAATGAAGAAGTTAGGCCCTATCTCTTATGCTGAATTCAATGTCCTCCTCATGTTTGTGTTGCTGGTGCTCTTGTGGTTTTCCAGACACCCAGGCTTTGTAAAAGGCTGGGCCAGCAGGCTCTTCCCAGGAGGAGAAAAGTAAGTTTTTAGGTGTTTTTTTCCATCTTTTACCCTCTTGGTTATTAATCAGATTCCCTTGCTTATATGTTTCATTTTGAGTGTGGAGTCATTAATTCCAACTTGACTTGACTTCATATCTTTGCTGGGCTTGATCCAATGGCTTGTACATGACACCGCCAATTATCTATGATTTGACAGTTTGTACTGCAGTGAAAAGGCTGGAGACTGAGACGTGGAGCAAGCTGAACGTCCTAAAGGAAGAGAAAATTCTGTAATGCTGGTCTCAGTCACACTGACATACACCTTGGTATTTTGTTTGTATGAGCTCCAGTCAGTTGCAGTGATATTTGAATATTTGGTAATATCACCTCTAACCAGTACCTTAGAACTCACTGGAAAACTGATTTTGTGCTTTGAATGGCTTCTTTGCGTAGTGTTCGTGAATGGCACGTTAGGAACATAAAATACATGTTGGGACTATGATTCACGCAGTTTCTTTAGACGTCCATCTTTGAGATACAACTGTTGAATCTTGGCTTTGGCACAGAGAAGGAACCCTGCTCCAGCAGCGTTGAGTTGTCATCCGGGACTCTGGTTATTAATGTGTATTGTAGCTTGTTTCTTTTATTACTGTGTTTATGTTACAGCAGGTCTGAGAGACCTCAGACATGAGCTAACGACCCATTTTGCTCAAGCCCCAAATGGGCTGGCAAAGATCAGTGACTAAAATGCTGGAAGGCAGCCCTTTTCTAGGAGAACGATGTCCATTTTCTAACCTATATTCTCTTTTCGTCATTAGGTATATCACTGATTCTGCTCCTGCTGTGTTTATTGCCCTGCTACTGTTTATCCTTCCTGCTCATAAGCCCAGATTCATAGCCTGGAATCCAAGCATGTCTGACTCTGAACAGACTGAAGAAGGTATTTAATAGAGGGATTGTAATATTGTGAAACAGCTAACGTGCTCAGCTAACAAGGCAGAAACATGCACTGGATGTGCATGCAGTTTTCTAGAGCGGATCACCTATCTTGCTTGTTGGGCAGGGCTGGGGCACAGTCCGTGCTCACGTGTCACCCTCACCCTGTGCAGATTTCTCAGTAATGTGCATCTGCCCACTGGTATCTTACAGAACAGGAGACAAAGTGTCTTCGCTCTCCTAAAGCATGTTCTACTTTTCATTTCTCACTTCAGATATAAAAAAGCCATTTTTATCAGCCCCGCTGCTAGACTGGAATGTGGTTCAAAGGAAGATGCCCTGGAGCATTGTGCTGCTGCTGGGAGGAGGTTTTGCTTTGGCTGATGCAAGCGCAGTATGTCCTGACATCTGTTTTTCTCTGACTCAGAGGCGAGCTTCCCTGGTTTGTTATCTAGTCCTGTATTACTGGGCATGCACCCAAAGCCAAACCCAGTAGAGAAGTTCAGATCTAGAGGCAGATCTAAATTAGCAAAAACTGAGGAGAGGTGAACGCTTGTGAGTCTTTTTCAGGAATTTTTGTGCTTTGACCAAGTTTCTTTATCTTACCTCTCCGAGACTGCCGAGTAGGTTGGCATCTTCACTGTCTGGACAGTCCAGGAAAGCATCCTTTCTTATTTCTGTAATCATCCCAATCCCAGCCCTGGCTAGAAAAATAGAAGTATAGATAACACTTGTAAGATTTTCAGAACCATTTGAGGTTTGTTTAAAGGTTATATATCTTCAGACTTAAACCAAAACCACTACTGAAGTGGTCAGAAACAAAATCCTGGGTTGATGCTGTGTTCATTAATTCACAGAAAAGGCAGCTAAATTCCCAAAGCAGGGTTTGTTTAAAGGTTATATATCTTCAGACTTAAACCAAAACCACTACTGAAGTGGTCAGAAACAAAATCCTGGGTTGATGCTGTGTTCATTAATTCACAGAAAAGGCAGCTAAATTCCCAAAGCAGGATGGAATCTGGAGGTGAACCGTATTGTTTCCTTCATCACTGCTAAGATGCATCTAAATCAAAGCAAGCCTTTGCTATCAGTCGTGCTATACTTTGGGGAAAGTCCTGTTCACAATCAAGTTTTGTGGCTAATTAGGTTTAAACCATGGGGCAAATTAAAGCTCTGGGGCCTTTCATTCATCTGCATACATCATACATAAATTATTAAAGCTCCAGAGCATTAAAAACCCTCAAGTCAGAGATTTTGTAACCTGTTTGTATCAACTACTGACTGTGTTCCTACAATAGAGCATTCATACAGAGCATTTATACAGAATCATAACCTTCAGAAACCTTAGAAGAATGTGCCAAGAAGCTTCTGGGCCATACATTAAGTATTTGCAATGGCCTCAGAAGTAATGCTTTCTGTTTAGCAAGAAAACCATAGTTTTGTAACCTAAGTGTGAGGAAGTATTTGGTTTCCAGAAGAATCAGAAAAGTGAGATTCAGTATTATGTCTAGTTGGCAAGGAATTTCTTTTAGTTTTTGTGACAGATCATTGTACTTTCCTGGACAGTGTTTGTATAATTCAGGACTCCTGTAGCCTTATTTGACAGGAATGTTGCACATAACATGACTTTCCTGTTTGTGAGTCAGGGGTTCTAAACCTCACTGAAACCCACTTCTTTTCTTGTCAGAATTCTGGGCTCTCAGCTTGGCTGGGTCATCAAATGACTCCACTTGGATCTATCCCACCATGGGCCATTGCAACAGTGCTGTCCCTTACTACAGCTGTCTTCACTGAGTGCACCAGTAACGTGGCCACAGCTACCCTCTTCCTGCCTGTCTTTTCATCCATGGTAAGATTGCTTCCGTCCTGTTACCCTGTCAGCTGGAAGATCAGAGTTAAACTGGGCGGCAAAGCAATATTATATTTATTGTCTTGGACGTTGCTCCAGTGTTTCCTCACTTAAAAGGAAGCCAGGTCATGCCTTCTGTAAGGGTCTGTGCCTTGGCTCTGGAGAAAGTGAAGTGAAAGACACTTTTTCAAAACAGATTAGCAAACATCAGTTACTTCTGGTCATTTTGAACCATCAACTTAGAACTGGAAAAACACACACACACACACACAACCCAACCCAAACCAAAATCCAGCACTTTCTAATGATGCCTTTGAATGATTCATCTTCACATTTTGTGCTAAAATACACAAAGTGTGGTAGGCCTGATTATTAGAAATGTGTCATTTCTCGTAGGAACCCAGAGTAATTTTAAAACTTAGGGAGGAAAACCTGGTAAGTTTTGCTGCCTTTTCTAAGCAGAATCAAAACTGTGGCATAAAGAGAAAAATAGGTTACTTTGTTCTTTAATTAGGAAAGGACAAGCACTTTATTCTAGACTATTTCACCAAAGTAAAATTACCACAATCAAGGTACTGAGCTATTAGTGACTTAAGCTGCCACTTAAGTTTTGAGTCCCACAGAGTTTATGTAAAGACTAAGAGTGTCACTCCATGTGCCTAGTAATTACAGTCCCATTCCTGTGTTCCCTGGAAAAAGGATGGTCCAAGGTCAAAGAAAAGATTGTTGGATATATTTGACCAGAGCTCCAAATTATACCATAGAGCAAAACAAGCAACATGAAAGAATCAAGCCTTGTTTTTAAGTATCATGGGACAGGAAACAACAGCAAAGTTATCTTTAAGCACATACAGATTTCAGAATAAAATATTGGTAAATTATTCTGGTGATGTAATACAAGGAAACAAAATAAGCCTATGTATCTCAGTGGTCTGGGGTAGACTGATCCTTTATGCTTTTCTTTTCGAACACCTCCAGAGTGATATTCTCTCCATTTGATTGCAGGCTGCATCTGTCAAGATCCACCCTTTGTATGTTATGCTGCCTGGTACTCTCAGTGCTTCATTTGCCTTCATGCTACCTGTTGCAACACCACCAAATGCAATAGTGTTTTCTTACGGCCACATCCATGTTTTGGATATGGTAAGATGCCTTGTCTCTTACTTGAAATTCTCCATTGCTTTCTTCCTGAAATATGGTGAGAGTTTAATTTTCTTTGCAGTGTTTCCAAAGTACCAGGGAGCTCTTACAGGCTGTAACTACCACCCTATGCCACTCTCTTCTGCAGTGTTAATATTGGGATAAAAATTTGCATCTCTGAAGTAACAGTACTTTTCTCACAGGCCTCGGCAGACATACAGACTGGCCCAAAGGAAATGAAAAACTGACAAATCATAAGTCTCTGAAACTTGAAGGGTTAAAGTGCAGGCATGCTCTGCAGTGTTCTGGGGCTTTGGCGAGTGTCTGAGGCCTTGTCTCCACTGGAGCTGAAAGCAGAAGGTAGCAATCAGCAGCCCTTGGCTCTGGTCCTCTGATTTTCTGCCAGACCACACAGGGCAGGTTCTGGGCAGAACACACAAACATTACTGGTTTTCTAACTGGGCACTTGAAAAGGACATAAGCAGTTCTCTAACTAATAAGAACAACTCGTTACACATGCCTTAAAGCTCCTAGAGTGGTTATATACACAGCAAAGTGCTCGAAGACTTTGCACAGTGTGTTCCCTGGTATCTCCACCGAAGCAAGAGCATACGGCAGTGGATACAGTGGCTGTTTCTGTCATGTATTTGACTGTCTTTCCTGTGTATGTACAAGGAGGCCTTGCTGCAGTTTGCTGTGCTGGTGTTTGGGTGTTGCTGGTTTGGACTTGCTGTGCTGGTGTTTGGTTATTGTTGTTGGTTTGGATTTTTTTCCTCACAGGTTAGATCTGGAATAGTGATGAACATCATTGGAGTCTTCTGTGTCACACTGGCCATCAACACATGGGGAAGACCTATGTTTGACCTGGACACATTCCCAGCCTGGGCAAACAGCACAACAAACCAGTGAGCAGTGAAGAATTCGTGCGTTAAACAAGGAAAGGACCCTTACTACTCCCTAATGCCTAAAGTCCTGTATAGAGTCTCATCACCACTTCAGATCCAGTACTGGGTATTTGCTGCCTTCCAGCAGTCACACATCAGTTCAGGTTTGAGCCAACCCAAACTTACTCCAGTTGTGCTGGAGCCAAAAGTGTTTGCAATTATACAACCTTAAGGTACATGTGCTGGGATCATAAGTATGATCAAGTGATCCATTGTACCTCTGATGAAGGTCAAGAATTGAGATTTATCAAACTTTCAATAAAGAGAGGGGAGGCTGTTGTATCAAATGGTTTGAACTATTATGTCACTGGTATGTACTTGTAAATCATTAGCATTGAACATTGCACTCAGGCAGGGGCTGAACATTCCTTACCTATTCCTTATACCTGCAAGTCAGCAGCTGTACGGAGAAATCCCTGCTGTCACTTGTCTAGTGAAGAAGGGGTACATGATGTTACGCAGTGTTACGTTTTAGTTGGGCCTCAGCCACGTGGTGGGATCCTTCCAAGTCGACACCCAACACACTTTCTCTTGCCTTGTTTTCACTCCCAAGTCTCCCTGCATTTAGACACCTTTATTGAGGGCTGAGATAACATGATTCCATGCTGGTCATGATTCAGCTGATGTCTTGGACAATGATGCATTAAGGCTGGCTCTGTGTTTCTTGCACTGTGGCAATTAGAGGGCAGGGAGCCTTTCCCTCAGTCACAGGTGTAATTTCACATGCCAACCAGTGTTTTCTGAGTGCCAGCCTGGAGATGACCAGTGGCCCACAGGACTTCACACCTATTGCAGAAGTTCCTGGATTAGCCCCTGACGTGCCTTATAATTAACTCTGGAATTTTGAGTGAAGTCAAGACATGAGAAAAGCTCTAATTGATGACCTGGGAAAAATTTAGGGGCCCAGATTTTAGTGAGAGTTGTCTTGTGTACTTTGGAATTCATGTCTTGTGAGAAAAGTAGTTTGTAACCTCTATGCCATTTCTGTTACAGAAGTAGTCTATAGAATGATTGGTGTTGGGCTGGGTGTACTTTGTCAGTGGTACATGGATGCTTTTCCTTCAGCCCTGGGGATGGAGGTGGGTGGGAGGTAAAGCAGTGTCTTACAGTGGAAAGATCTGTGGGTATGACCTGGGTTTTGCTCCCAGACTTGCTGTGTACTCCCATGCAAGTCAGTTCACCTCTTTTTGCCTATTTCCCCTCCTAAAGAAGATGTTATGGAACCTATCTACCTCACCAAAGTGTTGTGAGGACATAAGGGTCAAATTCTGCACCCATGGTGATTTTCCACCTCATGATAATGGGTGCAAGGTGTTAAGTTATAGAATTATAGAATTCTGTGTAGAAGATCTGGCATATAGCATAGTATTGTGTGTAGGATATTCAGTAGTTCTGTTATTAATGTGAATGTTCTTTATGGAACTGGAAAAATACATTTTTATCTAAAAGTGAGGGAAATATTTATCCACAGAATGACCAGGTGCTTTTTTGAGCAGAAAACTGCTTCAAGAATTGATTTTTGTGCCTTTATCTTCTGTGCTCTTTCAGAGTGCTTAGCACCATAAGCTCTCTGCTGAATGTTGCTCCCAAGTGCCACCAATGGCTCCCTGTCTACCCAGCTGGCTGCATGTGGTGCAGCCTCCTACTTCTTCCAGGGAATGGTGGAGCATGTGGATAACACACTTCCACCTGCAGGGTCTATCTAAGAAGAGGACAGTTCTAGTGCCAAGAAGTGGCTTGCTCACAGATATTTGTCACCACCTGAAACTTAACACGGTATTTGAAGAAAGTGAAACCAGGAACAGCTGAGCACCTTCTGTCCTTTGGCAGTGACTTAACGCTGATTTGCATCTCTAGGTATCTAAATGCATTTGAGAGGGGACTTTTTCTGCTTTCTGATGGACTTCACAGTGTGAGAACATGTTATTGCTGCCAGATACAAGGTGCTTGCTCTGCTCGACATGTCTTACAAGATACAGGGGAGCTTGCATGGGTAGATGACACTGAGCTTGGCTATCTCAGTTCATGCAGACCAAAACTCCGCTAAAACCGGTTCCAGCTAAAAGCTGTAGGACAGACACTTCACTCTCCTGTTTGCACAAGAGAATGTTCTGAAAGTTTCTTGAAGGGGAGAAATTGCCCTCACCTCAGCTAGGGAAGGGCTTCACTCTGTTGCTGGACAAGAAGGAAGCAAATGCTATTTTTATCAACAGTCACACAGGGTGATTCGTGGTCAGGAGTGCTGTGCCAGGGGAAGTGTGCATGTGGGGTAATAAAGAGTGTTGGGTTTATTGTAACTGATGTATTGGATGTGTCACCTCTCTGTACTGTTAATAGCAGTTTCTTTTTGAGACACTTTTATGACATCCTGTGATTGATTCATATTAATTTAAATGGGTGGGTTGCATAATTAGAGCCTGGCAAATAAAAACTTTCTAGAACTGTCTCTCCTCCAGCATGGATTGTTCCCTGTGTAACGTAGTGGAGCGCTTGTTTCTGCATTAGCTTCCACTGTAGCATGGTGTTCCTCCAGTAAGATCCAGGAGGGTACTTGCTGTAGTGAGTAATGCAAAGCAGAGATTTGGACACCACTCTTAAGTGTCTTCAGACCTGAATATCAGTGGTTTCTCTTCTTTTATCAGCTAAGTGACAACTCAAGTTTGCATCTCTGAAGATAGGTTGCCTACCCTACTAACTGTCTCATTCATTTCAGAATAAAGGATTATAAGAATCTAAGAAACACAACCAGTTTTTAAGAATTAATGTTGTACAGACTTTCCAATATAACAGGCACATACAGGCTTTTCTTCAGAACCAACCATGCATGGTGTCCTGTTCCAGTGCCCTGAGTAAATACACGTCACTTACAATGGACAATGCAAGGACAATTGCTTTGTGACTGGAGCTGGTTTATAGCCCCTTCAGCACTGCAGGACAAGTATCATATAGAAACTTACCGGGCATGGCGTTCATTTAGTTGCTCATCAAAGGATCATTGTTTTAGATGTAGAAGTTGTGATAGTCCTAAGGTGGTGTCATAAAAGAATCCGTTTGTCCCCCACTTTAAAACACGCAGCCCCAGCACACACAGAAAACATGGGAGGATCCTCAGTGTGGGCTTTGTCAGGGCGGGTTATTCAGCCACCCTGAGCAAACAAACAGTTCCCATTTTACCATACGAGGGCAGAGTGTGATTCCTCGTGGTCAGTGAGTCTGTCAGCTGGCCAGCTGGCAGCACAGCTGGGAGTGCCACCTCTAAGGAGCTAAATTAATGCTTTCTTATTTTCTGCCCACTCTGTGGATCCTTGGCTTTTCCTTTCTTCTCTCAAAATACCAATTTACCGAAATACCAAGTCACTAATGCTGTTTCTGCAAATACTGAGTGTCTCAGAGCTGCAGAGTCATGATCTGAGCTGCTGTCGCACAGGGCTCCGGCCTGGTCGTGTACCAGCGTGCAGCCTTGTTCCCACAATGTGCTGGTGCTTGGGGATGGTCTCACAATTGTGAATGAGTACATGAATGATCCAAATACAAGAAAACATACAAGGAGAGAACCAAGGTATTTCCTGCCCACGTGTTGAACATCTAGATCTGTGAAATAGAGAAGAAAAACCTTTCAGCTTCCTCTGTATGATCAAGAAGAAGACCCCAAGCTGAAAAGCAGTTTGGATTTTTTGGTGTCATCTACTGAATTCAGAGCAGCAGGTAATGCATTCCAGCTGAGTTCTGATCTCACTTGAACTCAGTCTTTGGCTTATTCAGCCTTTGCTTTCCAGCTCAGGTGTGTTACCACTTGAAAGATCAATAACCTGGTTGTAGCCAAACCCAACATTTGCTGGCAAAGTTGGAATTGGACAGTTGGTGAAAATCAGCCCAGAAAAAGAAATAGATCACTGAATCAGTCCTAGCCAAAATGTGGCAGTGGTTCCTTAACATACCACCTCTTCCTTTTTAGCAATGACATATCATATACATTTTTAGACACTTCACATCTTTTTTCCCCCCTAAATGTCTGGGCTAAATATGTGAAGAAGTGGGTAGTAATGAATCCTGAGCACTTGGATCAAGTGACAGAGTTTTCGCAATGTTTTCCAGTGTGGGTGAATAAATGTGTGACTTCAGACAAGTCTGATCAATTTCATTGTGCCATTGAGAGCTCTTCAACACTTTTGTACCTTGCACCACAAGGCTACCAGTCTGCTGCAAGAGACCTGCTGGGCTCAGCATTTGCATGGTTTAGTGGCAGGGTGCTGATTCTCCTTGGCTTGGAAGAGCCATCCCAGCGGCAGCTCTTGTGCATCAGATCAGACCTTGCCCTTTGCGTGCCCTTGCTGGGCCCTGTGTGAAGGCTCTGTGGCACAGAGAGGCCACCTCTGCTTGGCAGAGAAATTCTCGGGGAAGTTCAGCCCTCATCACTGGGAGCACAGAGTAAAGGCAGGCATACCACGCTGCCCTGGGGTGATTAGGGACTACTTATTACAAGGTTTAGCAGTTATTTAAAAATAGAGCTGACTATACTGAAACTATTTTTTGCCCATTTAGGTTTTCCTGGAGCACTTAGTCAATAGTCGCCCATTCATTATGGTGCAAATGTAAATTTACATCTAAGACTGTAGATTATGGCCATAAGAAAGAGACTGTTTCTTCTGCCAGAGAAAAGGTGTTATGCTTCCCCAGTTTACTTCAGTGCTTTATTTACCCACACAAAATTATTTCCCAGTCTTATTTGGCACATGGCACTTCAGTGAGTTTTCATAAGCTCTTTCAGGCCAGAGTGTGAGCCTCATTACAATATTCATGAAACATTTTTTATAGACGAATCATTTTCTTGAAAGAACTGAATGTTCCAGATGCTAAATCTAATTTATTGTAGTTTCCTTTGTGAGCTATTCTTTGAGAACAATAACTTGGGTTGGGTCTTAGCAAATATTTTAGAAAGCCAGCTGAAGATCAAATTTCCCCCAGAAACAAAGTTAACACAATTTCTCAGTTAAGGAATGATTATTCTGGAGGAAGTTTCTATTTTACTTCAATATTTTGCCTTGGCTATGGTCAGAAATCAGAAATGTAGGTTTGTTTTTTGGTTTAGTGTTTTTTTGTGTACAACACTAAGTTATCCTTCAATTTGGAAAAACAGAATTTCCTCTGGAAAAAAGGGATGGGGATGAAGCAAATGAGGGGGGCGGGGAGGGGGCAGAACACAGGACGCTCTCACTCCTGTTTTAATAACAGACAATGGGGAGAAAACAACATAAATTTTCCTGGGAACATCCTCCACAAACACAAAATTGTCTTGCCTCATTTTTGAAGCTCATCTTTGACTGTTTTCATTTCTATCTTTTTACACAGGTAAATCAGATCAATACAAAGCAATGTCACCCTAGGATACCAAAAATAGAGTTAAAGTCACCCCTCTGTGGGGTCATACTGAGGAATAACTTCAGCCTTGAGTGAAAAGTGGTCAGACAGATAAATCGTTAATGTTTTGGGGGTGATCTTGGCCCAGCTCTTTGTTTTGTGTGTTTTCTTTTGGAATTACTTAAATTGATGATGACCAATACTCTGGGAGTTAATTAGGTGCGGGTGTCCTTCATAAAACATCTGTCAGCGGTCCTGACATCCTGTGTGGGGTGACTCCATTCTACTGCTCTGTGTTTGAATTGATCTGTCAGTACCTTGGGGGCTGCTCAATACATTAAAGTCAGGGAATATTTAAGGAATAGAAATTACAAAAAGGTAAGTGGGTTTGGGAGGTTTTTTTGTTTGTTTCATTCTTTGTTGTTTGGTTTATTTTTCTTCCTGCAGTAGTTTGATTACCTAGAACAGCAGGAGTCAGAAGATGAGGAAAATTACCCTAATGAACACTGCGAGGCATGAATGCTGGTACTTATTAATGGCATGCAGATGAGAGAGAGCTCCACGTTAACACACTCTGCAAAGCATTTACAAGCCTGTGCAGCCAGGTTGGCTTGGTGGACAGAAGACTGCACAGCACTAAAACCTCTCACAGAGAGAGTGCTGAGGCTGTTGCAGTAAAGCTTCATCAGAAAGAGTCTGTAGTCATGGACCCTGGAAACCTCCTTACTAAGAGATTAACCAAAGATGTGTGTGATATCAGGACAGCTGAGCTAATGCTTGCTACTGCAACTCCTGCACTTTGGAGGTCATAGCAAGAAATTTTAGCAGTAAAGCCTGTTTTGACTATTCTTCCAGAACTAGGAATAGATTTCAGGAATATTGCTTTCATGGGCAAGATGTATGTTTGTCTTTCTTGTTGCTTCTGGATGCTCATGATATAGATGCCTTTTCCCTGACTGGAAAGAGCAACCTGTGAGTAACAGCTTCCCCTACTGAACTGCTCTGCACAGGAGCTATTAAACACTCAGTGGCACTGTAAGTGGCACTTATTAACTGTAGGTGAAAGACAACAGGAAAAATTGTTGCTGAACAGCTATGGCATCCTGCAGGAAACTTGCAAAGCAGCTAGCAGGAGTATGCTGTGATTTAGGAAAAAGCTTGGCAATGATTTTTTCATCTTTCTCTCTTTTCTAAAATATTAAAATGAGCCTTTCTGAGCAAGAATGGAGACGACACTGGCATTCCCAGCAAAAGAAAATGGTATCCTCGAATGTGGTTCCCAGCAGTGTGGCCTAGGAAAAGGAGTAGATTGAAAAACCGAAAGGCTGTTCTCTCTGAGCTAGGAAAAACTGCTGAAAACCAGAGATATTAGTAATTGTACTACATGGGCAAGGAAACAAGAGAGCTTGAAGAAACCACCCCAGATAAGCTGTAGGTTTGTGGCATTTAATCTCCAAATACTTTAATTATATTTTTAACTGCAATACAGAAAGCAAGTGGAATGTAATGCAAATAACATGGCAAGGTGTGCTTTATACTGTCGTGTACTTAAAAGCTCCAGGTTACTTCATGTTACTAAGTTTATGTGTTAGACGTAATTCCAGTATACTCGGCTCCGGGCCTGGTGCTCAAATGTTATGAGCCTTGTCATGGGAGATATATTTAGTTTTGCTCCAAAGGAAGTCAGCACTTTCGTTTGCACAAATGCTTTATAATCTTGCTCTAAGCACTGGCAGGTTGACTAGCATGCAGCTAAAGAGAGGGTTTATATTCTTGCTAAATATTGATGTAGGCATCTGTGAAACTGTAACTATTTGTGCACCACCTCTGCAATGACCAAGAATTAAAGTTATTTTCATCCTGAGTGGGTGAGGTTGTAGATGACTGGACAGAATATTTAGTTCTACTTGCCAGTAAGAAAGAATCTCACTAATCATATTTCCATTATTGGAGACCATGCCTTTCTTCATAAAAGTGACTATAGTGCTAGTCTCTATGAGTGCACCTACTAGTTTCAGCACCAAATTAACTATTTATTTATTATCTGCTGAACACATTCTAAATGTATTCTAAAATAAAGGAGATTAATTCTTCATTAATTACAAATTCATGCCACTGATACTTTTAGTTTTATATTTAATTCTTTCTGGTGTTTCCCCTACACCCTTCTGCTTAGTGCCACAGAAGAGGAGCTTAAAAATTAAAAAGCATAGCAAGTGGCTTAAGCTACCTCATTATTGAAGCATTATTTGGAAAATAATATAACCATAATGCTAGTCTAAAATATAATGAAAATAAGTGAAATTAATCATATTTGTAGTCATTATAAAATAGATAGCATTCAGTTTATTGTTCTGCAAACTTGTCTATGTATCTTGGACTTGAGAAATTTTGTGTTCCTTCGTCACTGGGAATTAGTTGTTTCTGGCCTGTTTGGCGTTCAACAGAGTAAGAGTTCCTGCAGATCAGGCCCCATGTATCCTGACTCCCTGCAGAATGCTTTCCCCAGAGGACCTTAGGAAGGGCTCCAAACAGCAGCAGTATCTTTGGGAAGATGTTCCTTAAAGACCCCTGCTCGCAGGTCAGTGCATATTGCTCCTGGCAAATGGCTGACTTCAGATTCACCTGCTGTGCAGGTGTCCTAAGAGAAGCCTGACATATGTTTAACCAACTGATTATTGAAATACAAAATGCTTCCTGGCACTACATTTAATCTTGAATTTATCTTTGATTTCTAACGTTTGTCTGAAGCTAGAGGAGTACCATAGTCACAGAAGTACACGTGCCAGTGCCTCCATAAACCAGTCCCTTTACACCACCTCATCCAATCTGCAGCTCGCTGGAATGGTGTTCATCTATCTGCACATGAAGTGGTTCCACCACGACTGTCATTGGTGGCTTCTGAAATGCACGTTACCTGCCAGTTTCCTGACCTCAAAAAAGAGAACTCAGTGAAGAGTTAAGCCTTTAATTAAATATGTTCTGACAATTGTTTCAGTCCCTGAAAACTATGATCTTGTTTCTATTGAATTACAATTATAGCATTGGAGTAAAAAATTGCAGACTTTGTGCGGGCTTGTTATAAATATAACATAATGCATACTCTGTTCTCTGTTATTTAACCATATTTGAAGCAGAATGCTCTCCAGTCTACAGGAGCTGTCTTGCATTCTGTGGGTAAAATCCTGTCAGATCTTGTCCATGTTAATATCAGTTTGCATTCTATTCCAAAGCAGTGGATAAATGGGTGAACAAAAGGGGATGTCTTGGGTTTCATGCACTGGGTGTGAAAACTTCACTGTTTGATCTCACTTGATCAGTTTTCAGTGATGAAATTGCTGGGCCTTCTTTTCTCTCTGATGCAGATGCACTGCACTATGGTGTCATAGAGGAATCTTTTGTAGCATCTCACTTCCTCAGTGCTCACCTTCAAGATCTATCAGCTTGCCACACAAGACATTGTTGTCTCTTGTGTCCCATAAAACCTTGGTGGCTTCAGGTCACAGAAGTGGTTCCATTTAAGAGCTCTGTCTCTGTGCCAGTTCTAATGAGTTAAGATATATTTATTGTCGTAAACCATCACATTTCTGGGCAGGCAACAGCAATGATAGCAGTCTAGTCTCTATGAAAGGAGAAACTGAGGCAGCGATGTCATCCTGGTTCTATGACAATAAAGCAAATTTCTGGCTCACATTTATATTAACACATATCCTGCAAGTTTGGCTCACCTGACATTTAAAAACAGAAAAAATTACAAACTTTTCTTAGAGAATGTTTTCAGTTAGTATACTAAAATCCTGATTTTCAATTTTGTTCCTAGTTTTGATGGACAAGAATTGAGATGTTTGACTTAACTCTGGCAAACCTACATAGCAATTCATTTTTGTGACCAATTCTTTTTTAGGATTCTCTCCTCTGAAGTCAGTCTTGGGAGAGAAATCACATTCTAGAACAGCAATGCAGACACATGGGATCTATTTGATCTCTTCTTTTAGCCTAAAGTCTGTGTTTACTGGGGAGTGACTTGTTATGTTTTGATATAGTAATAGTAGTATTCCACAACCACTAAAACGTTGTCTAAAAAAGCAACCTTTTTTATTAAGAAAAAGTATGCATGGATCCTTCTTATATGGTTTTTGTAATCCAATTCCCAGGGAAAAAAATCATACTGCATAGGAAAAGATAGTATTATAGAAAATTGCTAACTTGGATGCCAAAAATACTTCAACAAATGAAAATAGAAAATAATTAAACAACAAAAAAAGGAAGACATGAGAAGGGTTTTGGGTAAGTCTGTAAAGATTGCTTCCACTGCTGCTGCTGCTCACACATGGAGCATTTGCTTATTAATGGTTTTACTCTGAGACAACTGTGTTTTAATTAATGAAGAATTAAGTGCAGAGGTTGACAGAAATTTCCTTGGCTGACTGTAAAGTCACTATGAAAAACAAAACAAAGCCCAAAGCTCCAAAGTTCGTCCAGTACGCAGAAAGAAAATAATATAACAGTTTATTTACCATTAAACCTTAAATACAGTTTAGTATTTTAGGGCTGATTCTCTCCACTTCCTTTTGCTCTGGAAGTGATGAACAGTGGCTTTGTCTAGTGCAAAGCTAAAATGAATGTTCTACAAATACAAACAAAAGTTCATCCTCTTTTTATCCTTCCCAGCTCAAGGGTTATCTGGGGGAAAAATATGCCTAGAACACTGACCCCAAAGCCACCTTCTAGAGGGAGTGACCGGCCTCTGTGGCAGACAGACAAAATACCAGCCCTGTTGCTGTCAGCAGCAATGCTCCTGCTCGGAAGGGCCGTGGGAGCCGCCGTCCCGGGAACGTCGCTCTGCCCTGGCCCCGGGTGCCCCCGGCACAAGCAGCGCCCGGGCTGAGACCGGGGTTTTATCCCCGCAGGCGTGAAATTCTCCGGGGCTGGAGGCTGCCGCGAGTGACGTCCTCAGGACAAAGCGATTGATGTAAAACTGAAAGTTGGTCGTTTAAAATACATTGGTTTGTACTTGTATGATTCTGAGTTCTTTGGGGCTTGCCGCGAGCCGCAGCAGAGCACCGCGTGAAGGAAGGGATTTGTGCAGCGCCACAGTCAGTGTGGGATTCATTCGGGCGTCCGAATCCTCTTTCCAAGAGCAGCTGCTCGGTGCCGTGCTGCCGTGGCCCAGCAGGCGCTGCTCCCTCCCCGTGGGAGCGCGGGAGCGGTGTCGGCCCCGGTACCC
>WEIT01036322.1:972-14871 GCA_013389985.1 Dryoscopus gambensis | reverse complement strand
GACGGAGAAATCATTAAAAAGGAAGAAACAAAAGACAGAAGGATAAAAAAGAACTCATACTTGAATAGCAATGCACAATTTAATCTCATTCAACTCTCATGGGACATACATGCAGCTTTGGTGAATATCTTACTGCTTGCCTGGTAAACTTGTCTTACATGACAAGACAAATCTTGTCATTACTATATGTAATATGTCCAACTGCTTTTTGTCTATGTTGTCCATGTTTCTATAACAAGGTGGTGGCTGACACTGGACTTCAAACTCCTACTGGCACCAGTAGGAGGTTTATGGTCCAAGACTGCAGTGGTTTGCAACCTGGCTACATGTTGATGTATCCTATGAAATTCAGCTGTGGATCCTGAGGGAGCTGGCAGATGAAGTTGTCAAGCCACTATCTATCATTTTTGAAAAATCATGCCAGTCAGGTGAATTCTCTGCTGTCTAGCAAAAGGCAAATATTAGCATCCATTTTTAAAAGAAGAATGCAGAAGATGCAGGGAACTACAGACCAATCAGTCTCTATTCTATGCCAGGGCTACAGCATTGGTGGACAGGGGCAGAGCAANGGCAGAGAAGTGACTGAGAGCAGCCCTGAGTAGAAGGACTTGTTGGGAGTGATGGTCAGTGAAAAATTCACCATGAGCCAGAAGTGTGTGCTGACAGACCAGAAAGCCAAGTGAATCCTGGGCTACATCCAAAGGACCATAGCCAGCTGGTTGAAGGAGGCAATTTTCCCCCTCTACTCCGCTCTTGTGAGCACTGCATCCAGCTCTGGTGTCCCCAACATAAGAGGGACACCAAGTCCAGGGGAGGGTCACAAAGTTGATAAGAGGATGNAGCGCATCGCCTATGGAGACAGGCTGAGAAAGTTGGGGCTGTTCAGCCTGGAGAAGAGAAGGTTGTGTGGAGACCTCAGTAGCAACCCTCCAGTATCTGAAGGGGGCCAAAAGAAAAGCCAGAGTGGGACTCTTAGTCAGGAACTGTAGTGACACTAAAAGGGATAATGGTACAAACTAAAAGAGGGGAAATTTAGGTGAGATACTAGGAAGAAATCTATTACTGTGAGGGTGGTAAGACACTGGAACAAGTTGCCCAGGGAAGCTGTGGGTTCCCCATCACTGGAGGTATTCAAAGCCTTGAGACACTTGATCTAGTGGGAGGTGTCCCTGCCCACAGTAGCGGTGATTGGGACTAGATGGCCTTTAAGGTCCATTCTAACCTCTTCACATTCTATGACTCTATGTTATGTGAAAATTTCAACTTGTAGGTCACGAAGCCATGTTTAAACCAGGTCTAGAAGCAAAAGAAATTGTGTAATGTCAAGATGGTCACTGTCACAAATAATATGAAATTAGCAACTCTCCAGAAATTACAAGGTTCTCCTTAAGTGCACTATCCCTTGATCAGATTTTCAGCTTCTGACTTTCTAAGTGAGTTTCAAAAATCAGATGGTACTTGATGTTATCCAACAAAATATGCATCTCTGCCCTCTTAATGATGACTTCACTCTCTAAACACTAACTGTACCATGCTGCCTCTATTCTTAAGATCCAGCATTAGCCTTCTGCCTTTATAATGGTAATCTCCAAATTCCATGTTTCTTTGCCTGTAGTCACTAGCAGGAACAGAGAAAAACTGAAACAGGACATTAGTCCTGCAATATGCCTCCCCTACAGATGTTTCACAATATTGCAAATTACAGATCTTATACCTGTATAATCCAGAAGATCAGTGAGTTTATGGACAGATATAAATCTATCATAGCTCCCCTCTTACTTCCCACTCACATTGGTCAGTTCACTGGCAACTATGTGTCATGATGATGAAATAGTTTTGTCCCTCCACAACATACTTAATCCAAAATCACAGCTGTAACATGCTACCAACCATACCACAGGTTATGAGCAAGATTAGGAACAGTGGCTCTTCGGTTATTTCAGCTGTTAAGGAGCTTCTCTGAAATTGAAACATCTCTGATGTTTAGTACAGTCACGGTTACAGATTATGCTATTAAACAGAAGAGTTCATTCATGTTTGATAATCAGATCTGACATAATTCATAGTTTTTAAGAGCTCACAACTTGTCCAAAGTGCACTGCCCTTTATATCCAGCAGATAAATATTTGTATCATTCTGACAGCTATACAAGACTTCATATTTAGCAAACTGTTGTAGTATTTTATTTTTTTGTTTGTTCAGGCCCAACCTCATCTGCTAAAAACAGCCTCTGTAACAGAAAGTTTTTCCAGGATTCAAAATTCTTTCTCACAACTGGAGAACTTGAGGGTGAGGAGAAGAGATTCTAAAATAACAGTTGATGTGGCTTTGTTTTCAAGAATTACAAAGCAGGCATGCAACTTAAAATTAAAACCAGAAAAATGCCTTCTTAAACAAAGGAACTGGAGTGTTCACCGTGAGTTTCCCCACTTAAGCATTAACTTGCTTCACTTTTAACATAAAGCTATGTTTTGTTTTTCACTGCAAGGCAATGTGGCCCAGATAACACAGGACCACGCAAACAAGCACCAAGTGGACAGTTTCTGTCTAGTCTTGAATATTTCTTCTCAAGATCCATGTTTTCTGAACATTGTAGTGACACAGCAGCAAAGATTTGACACGCTCGACTCGACTGCTCATTTTACAGTCCTGCCACAGGAAATGGTTGATCACAGTGGTTGCTAGATTACTGTTCAGGGCTTCAAAATTCACTAGAATGTGGTTGCCGAAAGAGAGACACAACGTGACTCAGTTGTGCTGTACATTTCAATGGGCTATATTCACTTTTAGTAAAATACAGATTGAACTGCCAAGAAAGAAATGTTATGCTAGGAAAAGTTTTAATTGTTGATACAATTATTTGGAACATTTGAGGCAATTTAACAATGAAAAATAATTTGGTACCTTGTACCAGATCTTGTTTATTCCATTTCATTTGAGGTTGAATAAAATTCTTTGCAATGTCGCCATTGTCTGCAATACTTTTGCTCTAGCAATTTAATGCTGCTTAGAGAACAATTCCTGTTTTCCCTTTTAAATAACTGTTTCAACGCTATATTTTTCCAAATGTGATTTACAATATGAATGTTGGTTTCTTACTACTTTTGTTTGGACTGTCTTATCAAGGTGTAGGGTAAGTCAGCATCAAAGCAGAAAACACTCTTTTGCACTAAAGCTTCCAAAACTTCCTTAGAAGGCATTATGGAACAGACAAAGAAGGCTTATTTCACTGATAAAAAAGGTTAAATTAGAAACAGTGTACTCCAAAGAAAAGGAAAATGGACAGAGAATTTGAAATCCTATGCTCACATAGGGCTTTAGGCAAGTTCTATGAAGTTTCTTCACTTTATTCCTCCTTTGGCTTTCCAGCTTTTCTTTATAATTACCTGATGGAGGGCCTGTTCCCTACTATTTCTTTATGAATATTTTGTTAATACAACCTTAATTACAGGTCTAATCTTTCTATCTTCAAATATTATGAATAATTAAAAAAATAAATTCTGTTTTGAAATAAAAAATTAAAATCTAAATTTGTTAGGAAAAAGACCAAAGTGTGAAAATACAGTCATGTGAAGCAAAGAACACAAGACATAATACACCCAGGGGGAACTAAAGAAGCTACATCCATCAAATCCAAGGCATTTGTATTATCATTCAGCTTTCTTGTGCCAGTTTAGCTGGGCTGCTGGTACCACCCACACTGCAGAGCTCCGTGCAGAGCCTGTGCTTGCTGGACATCCATGTGAACTGTCTGGCTGTGAAGAGCTGTGGTTGAAGTTCCAACTTCTTGATGCAAAATGCTGCTAGAAGCAGCTCTTTCTCTCTCATGAAAGAATTTTCATTCTCATAAAAACTATCAGCAATGTTTTATAAACTAAGAACACCCGTGGCCTTGCTATAGACTGTTTGTTATAGAACTAGAACAAATATTTTTAAGAATGAATGTTTTTAGAATTCAGCCTGCCACCCCAAAGGGGTGGCTATGTATTTGACCAATTACTCTATGAGAAATGAAACCTATACAAGAAGCTGTAATTAATTAAATAAATCACTATTCTGCTGGAAGAATCAAAGATTGCCTGATCTCTCTCCTTCTCCGAGACCATGGGAAAATCAACACCAACTCCCTTCGTGGTGACTCCCAAACCCACAAAGCCTGTGTGAACACCCCAGCTCCGAGACCACCGTGGCTGCTGGTGCCTACCGGGTTCAAAAGTTTTTGTATGGAGAGGGACTTAGGCAGACAGAACCATCACATGGAAGTAGTTAATCAAGGAACCCCAGGTAAAAGGGTCAGAAAACAGCCAACCCCAGGCAATTTTAAGAATTACTTTCTGTAAGTACTGAGAAGTACTTGCTTACCCTCAGTTTATGCATATTAGTAGGTTTGTCTATACCTTTATGATCTCAGAACACTGGATCAGTATTGTTTGGTAAGCAACAATCCCAGTATAAAGAAATTCTACAAATCATCTGTTTAGGGAAAATATGAAAAAAATGTAAAACATGTAAGGAGCAATATATCTGTCATTTCAGATTATATAAATGACAAGAGTTTTCTTTTTTGCACTTCATTTACAATTCTGACCAAGAGTACCACACTCAGGAGTGCAGAAATACTTAACAAAAAAACTTATTCCTGCAGTACTTGAACTGTAATCAGAAATGATGGAAAACTGCTGCCAGAATGTGTTCATATAAGATTTCCACCAGATTTAAAGGAAGACAGGTGTGCTCTTCTGCATAAATTTCTGAAACCAATCTCTTATTGTACTACTGTAAACAGTGAGCATTACTACTCCAAATACTCATTAATATAGTAAGATATATCCAGGGAAGAGTGACTAAGTTTGTACACTTTTGGGGGTCAGAATAATTTATTTGTTCTCCATTTTCAGAGTACGTGAGACAGAGTTTTGCTCCCAGTGACTGAGGTTTCTAGATTTGAAACAAATATGTGGAAGCAAAATTGTTAAATACAAAAGAATGGGTTGTGTATTATCAGTAATGCTATCTGTAACTGATCAATCCTGCATGTTAGTTGGAAATTATATTTCTAAAATTAAGCTAAATTGGACAGTATATTTCTAAACAATGTTTTAATACAGATCTCTAACTGTACTGCAGCAGACCATTGCACTTATGACATATAGAATTATACTTTCAAAAAATAAATATTATTAACTTGATGAGAATGCCTTTGGTGATGCTAAACTGAGGAAATCAAAAGCTTTCAATGCATTTCCCTGTAAAACACAAGGATTTCTCTCTATTCCAGATTATTTGGCTTAAAAATGTGGTTTATACCACAACAGTATCATTGGATATTGACACTCCTGGCTGCTAACAAGTTAGACCATTTCATTTTATGTATTCATTATGATTTTTTGACTCACAAAATTAGCCATCAGCATGCCATAAATCTTTGGTTTGATTTACTAAGGATCCTTAGCTTTTAACAAGCCTATATTTAGGCTCCCTAGACAGCTCTTTACTTATCTTGTCAGCGCTTAATGTATTTTCATATCCTGAGAAGCAGGAGCAAAATGCAGTCAGAAGGAAGCTAATTAGGAAAAGTCCACCTACTGGCTACTTAAGAGCATAGCTAATAATATTATTTTACTCTCTAACTTCCATTAGAAGTTTCTGTGAAGACTGCTCTTGGTGTTAAGCATATAGGAGTGAAGCTGGCTTGCTATAAACTGAAAATAATTGTGAATAACTGAGAGTAAGTTCTTCAGTGATTTGGCCAAATGCTTTCCTTTTGTAAAATGCTCAATTTCAGTGAGCGAACTTTTGCTCAGATGTGAAGTGGGGGGAGGGGGACAGAATTGTAACAGTGTAAGAAATTTGGCTGCACCTCAAGTCCTGTGTCCAGTTCTGGTCTCCTCATTTCAAGAAAGCTGGACCAAGTCCAGAGAAAGGCAACAGAGCTAGCGAAGGGTTTGGAGCACAAGTACTAAGAGGAACAGCTGAGGGATCTGGGGGTGTTTAGCCCAGAGAAAAGGAAGCTCAGGGGAGACCTGATTGCTCTCTACAACTGCCTGAAAGGAGGGTGTAGCCAGGTAGGGATCGGCCTCTTCTCCCACGCAACCAGCAACAGGACAACAGGACATGGCCTCAAGCTGCACCAGGGGAGGTTTAGGTTGGACATCAGGAGGAATCTCGCCTCAGGAAGGGTGACTAGACATAGGAATGGGCTGCTCAGGGAGGTGGTGGAGTCACTGTCCCTGGAGGTATTCAAGAAATGACTGGACATGGCACTCAGTGCCATGGCCTAGTTGACAACATGGTGCTCAGTAAAAGGTTGGACTCGATGATCTGAAAAGTCTTTTACAGTCTCATTGATTCTGTAATCTCATGGAGGATATTAAGATTACTGATTCAGAAGATATGAAAGAATGTAAAGTGTGAAAAGATAAGAGGTGGATAAGATTGAACAACAAAATTCTTTTACTGAGTACATCAAATTCACCAGACTCACTGCTTGCAGAGAGTTTGAGAAAAGAAGGATTAACAGATTTGGGGACTAAAAAGTTCCAGGTGAATGCCAAGTTTCACCATTATAAAACCAGCATATTTGGATGAAACTCTTTGCAGATTACTAATCCATTTATTCACAATCTTGAAGTTATTTATAATTGAAACAACAATATGAATAAAGGGTAAAGGTTAAAGTCCATTTTAAAGTCCAGTTTGAGCTTGGAGAGCTAAAGAACAAACTCATAGTCACACAGACATTTGAGGCAGAGTGCAAGCTCCAGTACGGGCGCCTCAACACAGAGGTTCATGATTTAGTCAAGAACTTACCATTTTTATTGTCAATAGATTCTATTTCTAATCCTGACTCATGTAATATTAGCAAACGCACACAGCAGTTTTGAATTCTTTACCATTAACTCTTGTTCCTAATTAGATGCAGCTACATGGAGTGGCAATTGCCCAAGAGACTTTACGAACTTGAGATGTAATTAAACGTTTTTCATTTCTATTTTTCTCTAATGTATGATACAGAGATCAGTACACAGAAAAAAATCAGTTGGAGAAAAAAATAAAATGGAAATCTCAACTGCTGAGGCCCAAGGGAAACAGCTGAAAGTAAGGAAGTACAAATTAATTAATAGAAAGATAAATTTTCACCTGAGGATAAAGCACTGGGGACGCTGCTCCTGGAATAACATGTGGTAAGCTCTTTCAGCACAGGAAAATATATGTGGGGGGAGTGAGGAACACAGTTTTCCAGAGTTACTTAAATAAAGCTGAGTGACCTGAAAAATTGTAGACAATTAAAATGATAAATAAATTTCAAAACAATTATGATTCACCCCACTAGTTTGTGTCTTTTGTAAAGCTTTCTAAGCATTATGAACAGAATCTCTCTATGTATAGAAGTGATATTTTTACAACAGCTATGAAGATCTTAATTGCAGAAAATAGACCTTTAAACACAGAAAGTCTAATTAAGATATAAAAGTAAACATAACTAGAGAACTGAACAGTACTGGTTTGTGCATTAAGTAAAACAAAACCTAGTAACCTACTTTTTAATACCTTACATTTATAGTTTTTCAATGTCTTGACTTGAAAATTCACAAAATGAAATACGAACATCCCATGAAAAATTAAAATTGAAATAAAAGGATTAAGTTATAAACTAAATAATTTCCTACACGACAGGGCAGTCTCCCACAAATACTCTCTCTGCAATATAGAATAACTCCTGATACACATAGCTGGCAACATATACTATCCTTAAAGCCTGAGTAAATCCAATTATCTGCTATAGAAACCACTTTTCTTTTTTTTCTTTTTCTTTCCATTTTTCTTTTTTTTTTTTTTCCCCTGAGGGTATCCTGATGTTCTCACCCCTTGCTGTCCCATGCCCCTCTAATTTATTTAGATATTAAGCTATTCCATCCTGGGACATCGATAACACTGTAGCTGAATGAATCCTCCATATATATTCTCAGTCAGGACTTAAGGGCTACCAGACAAAAAAAAAAGATTAAAACCACACCAGTTCTCCAGTAATCATTTCAGAATGTCACAAAGTACAAAGAAAAACCTTCGCATGCGTATGCTCACTGAAAAATGTTGCAAGTTACATATTTTTCTAACGCAAACTTCAAGAATATATTTGTCCTAATCAGGCACAAGTAAATTCTGCAGGAATATAACAAAGCAGCATGACCACAGCTCAAGCACTTCTACAGTCACTAAGATACCTTCATACTTGCATGTTCCTCATAGTATAATGCTATTGTAATGTGTAGTGTAGTAGTAGAGTGTATTTCCATGTAAAAATGCAATAATATTATCATCTAACAATTGCATTGAATTTCACAAGAAGCAAAGTAAATCAGTGCCTACTAATGTATGATTCTTTGTCATCTCAGAATGAGTAATTGCTTATAAAATATTTATTTTAGTAGTATTCTACTGGAAAAAAGTGTGGGAGGTCAGTGTATGATAACAAAATTATGTTTGTCAAGAAGTTATGAACACTATTTAAAAAAATAGAAATATAAAATGTTTCTGTTATTAAAAAATATATATGCTAAACTTTTCATTGCTTTATTCTTCTTTTAAAAATAGTATCATGCCCAATACATTTGCATTCCTTTTCTTTTTGACAGCTGACAAACTACATACCTGAAACAAAAATGCTAGGTAATGAGCCACATCATATAGCATGACAGCATTTAGTTAGGAATTGACATCATCAATTTGTATTACTTTAATATATGGACCATCTAACACTTAGAGACTTTAATACAGTATCAGCTAAGCTGCTTCAGTATACTGGAGCATTTCAAAAACAAAGTGATTTTACAACCATGATTTCTTAATCATCTGGGAAATACCTGCATAATACACAATAGCGTGCAGATTACAGTGATGAAGTGAAAGCAATTATTATCCAAGGTGACCCAAACAATTACAGGACAGAAAGTGTCTCATGATAAATTTAATTAAATAGATCTATCACAGGGGAGTAAAGATGCAGCAAACATTCAGGAAACATTTTAATGCATAAACTCTTCCTCTTTACAATTCTCTCTTGGTGCACAAAATCATGTAGCTAATATAAAATACACAGTGACCAGAAAAAAATACCATCATCTAAAACCTTGGAGATGATTGATGATTTCCATATTTAGAAATAAATTCAGACTCCCAACTCGGAATCTGCTGCTCCTACCATGAACAGCACAGTGTTTCTTTCTCTCAGATTTACTAGTGATACACACAAAGCCACATGACGTAGCAAACAGCCCCAAATTACAATTTGCTTACCAAATTTGTAACCCTTTAGAATTCTTGTAAGTTAAATAAGCATATTTGAACATTCCCTATCAGGGAGGCTGATCTCTGTGATCTCAGTGCATCAACGAGAAGATAACAGAGGAAGATAAATTAACAGTTATACTAACACTGTCTCTAAAATGAAGATGAAGGAGAGATCAAAACTGTTGAATGTTTTCACATGACTCAAGCCCCCTTGCCAAAACACTACCTGTGCCCAGGACAAGCCACCTCCCTATGCCTGACCCAGGATAGTGCTCAGCTCATGCTGAGCATTTTGCACTTGTTGCTGTACAATATCCCAGATGAGAGGCCTGGTGAGGAGCACAGACAGATATTTTGAGCCTTTGTGCACAATCCAAGGTTGTTATCTCCATAATCATGTTTTAGGCTAGGGGGTGTGAACTAAAACAAGCACTGTATGAATGCATCTATTTTTATAAGTTTGACTGTGGCAGAAACCACCAAGGTCATCCAGAACTATTTTTACATAACCAAAAGTGCTCCTGCTCATTCAAAGCATTATCAAGATGGCTGCTTTACCAATAAGACATAGCAAAAAACACTTGTATCTTGGAAGAAATTTTTAAAGCTTTGCTAGAAAACTAACATGCTCACCACATAGAATGGGCATATATATTAATTAATTGTAGGGGTTTGGCCAGTCAAATGAACCATATTAATTGCGAAAAAATATCTGCAATCTTTTAAAAAGAGAACACTTACCATGGTAGAATAAATAGGAAGTTCTTTAAATGGGTTAACAAGCAGCAGTATATCACCAATGTAGGTCTGAAAAAAAGAATATATGATTGCTTTATTAAGAGATAAATTAAATTTTTAAGGAGGCTAATGGCTTTCTTCCAAAAAGAACCCTCAGCAAAGCCTCGTAAATCTAGCTAACAACATGCTAAACATAATTCATGAATTCTGAGCTTTTAACTCCACAGTTTGAACTTGAGATCTAAATTTACATTTCGAACAGAATTAATTAGTCTTTTTGTAATAAAACTGAGTTCTTCATAACCGAAAATTATGCAGAGAAAAATTGCACTACATATATTATTGGTAGATTATTTGAAAGTTAATTTGTAACTTACCACTTGCTAAACTACAAAAATGTCATAGAATCACAGAAGCTGCTGAGTTGGAAGGGACCCACAAGGATCATTGAGTCCAACTCCTGGCATACCTACCACATAAACAAGCTCTTCAAGTGATTTTTTATGGAATAGATGACATAATTTAGAAATGCTATACTGCTTATCCAGAGCTGATACATTAAAATATGTTGCTTGTGGGGTAAGATGGAGCAATTGATACATATGTAAGTCTTTATGCAAGTGTACGTGTACATGAACATATGAGCACGCATCTGGAAAAACTGTCTTGGCTATATTAGAAAGAGTAAACCATCTAATGATTGCAAGTTTGCAAGATTTTACTATTTCATGTTTGGGGCTGTTGAGGGATGGGAGGCTGGACATGACCCTGCACGGTGCTCTTGCAGCCCAGACAGCCAATTGTATCCTGGGCTGCATCTAAAGCAGAGGGGGCGGCAGGGTGAAGGAGGGGATTCTGCCCCTCTGCTCTGCTCTGGCAAGACCCCACCTGCAGCGCTGCATCCAGCTCTGGGGTCCTCAGCACAGGAAAGACACGGCCCTGTTATAACAAGATGAGGGCCATGAAGATGATAAGAGGCAAGGAGCACCTCTGCTATGAAGATAGGCTGAGAGAGTTGAGATTGTTTAGCATGGAGAAGGCTCCAGAGACAACTTACAGCAACCTTCCAGTACCTAAAGGAGCCTACAGGAAAGATAGGGAGGGACACTTTATCAGGGTTTGTAGTGACAGAATAGAGAAGAATGGTTTTAAGACGAAAGGAAAGAGACTTAGATTAGCTACTAGGAAAAAAAAATCTTTACTGTGAGAGAACTGGAAGAGGTTGCCCAGAGGAGTTATGGATGCCCCATCCCTGGAAATGTTCAAGGACAGGTTGCACGGGGCCCTGAGTTCACCATCTTCTACTGGAAGATGTCCCTGGCCATGGCAGGAGGGTTGGAACCAGATGATCTTAAAGGTCTTTTCCAACACAAACCATTCTACAATTGAATGCACTCAAGTGTAAGATTGTAGGTCACTCCTGCTGCTATACTTTTCACTCCACATAAATAGCCGCTGCTATATTACTGTCTTAGAATGCAAAAATTGCCAGACTTCTGTCTCTGAAGAGGTCAGACAGCAAAGTATCATGTGAACAGTTCCAGCTGTGCTATTTCAAGATGAAGCATTTTGATTTGAGGAGAGGGATATATTGTCTTTCATAGCAAATTTACTGTTTTTCTTCTTAAATGCATCAATTTATTTCCCTTCGCTCATCCACCCTGACTTCATTGTTGGGTTTTCTGGCAAAATGAAACTTTATAAAACTTAAAAATAAAATGAAGCAGGAAGCATATAGTGCTAATGAGGACTTTGGTTTGGAATTGGAGCCCAAGGACTTTTCCTTCTAAGTCTAAGAACCAAGTCAAGATGAAAGCATCTTCAGCACTGATGCTGACACTGTACCAAAGCACATAGGCTGCTGTTGAGCAGATTACTAGTGATCACTGCCTACAAATTCTATTTAGCTAAGAGAATTCCAGAGTAGAAGATCCTTTCAGGTGAAATCTTCAGTATCTTAAAATAAAAGACTTCCTCTGTGGATCTTCATGAATTCAGTTTAAGTTACCTGGTATATCTGAAAGTGAGATAAAGAAAAATAAATACCCATATTATGAGTATTTTTTAGGATTTGATCCATGATTCTAAACCCCAGAATTTTTACTACCATTGAATGCCATAACACCTAAAAGTGAAGTTCTCAGAATTTCAAAAGGATTCACAGCAACATTAAAGTTCCCCATATTCCTTTAGTCTAAACAGTGGAATCAACTTATAAATTTAAAAATAATATGCATGTTTCACATTTACATTCCACTCAGCTGTTTGGTAGGTTAGTAATAAGTTATGGGCAAGATATGGACAGGGATACAAAAATTTTCAAGTGCTTAACTGGATGCCTTCTGTGCTTATTACGGCACAACCAGGAAAAGTTTCTCTACAAAATCTTGCTACAACAATTTCTCTCAGTATCTAGATGATTAACATTACAGTATAATTATTTCTCTGATGTTGGAAGAAATTATTAGTTAAATTCCCATGCTGAATTCTAAGCTTTTTAAATCTAAATTTCTTTTACATTTCCAGTAATCATGATCTATTAAAAATGGAAGCATCTTTCACTGGTTTAAGAAGGAAGATTACAAAGCATGGTGGTTCACCACCCCTCCCAGCCACACTACGATCTGAGTGACCTTAAAACACTTATTTCTGACAAGTGTGTTCATCAATGTTTACCAACACACTTCCCCCCTGAAATAAACATGCATAAATTGTACTCGAACCTAACTGAAGTGATATTCCATTTTTTATATCTCTTTTTCCTACGTGAACTTGAGGAATTGCAGGGCTTACATACACACACATCCTCATCCATTTAAAACTAGTCATGATTTCAGGACAGGTTACTGTCCAGTAGTTATGATAGTAATCCTATTTTTCCTATTCCCTCCTTGGTCTTTCTTGAAAGCTTACTCTTGACAGGTGAATAGCAACTCACATATATCTGATTATTGTTGAAACGCTTCTGAATCTCATAAAGCAGGCTGCTGTCTGTTAGCTCACTCAGAGAAGCCAGGTCATCATTTGGAGCTGGAGGCATTAGCTTGATCTAGAAAACACAAATTAGAGAAATAAAGTAACATCTCAATGAATGATTCTGTACCATAATGTTCTAACTTACAGTTAGAACTAGACCACTAGAATTTATGGGGAAATATGCATTAGGAAACCAGAAAGTTTTCACTCCCAAACAAATCCACATGATTAATCTTAATCAAGGGAATATAAAAAATTATTATCAATGTTATGGTATATAACTGCATGAGTCTGATGGGCTCTTAAGAACATACCAGAGTGCCTTTTACAATCCTTAAACCCATAAAGATTGTCAGATCAAATGCAATTTTCCTCAACTCTTCATTACATGTTTATAATAAGCAGCAGAAATCAAGAAATTAGTGCACTTGCGAAGTATTTCTTGCAGTATTTAATGAAGCTTTCAGACGACTCTTTATCATATGGAATTTGAGATTCTACTGGAATTTTTCTTACAGAATAGAAGTAAGTTAGTAAGAAATTGGAACTGTGTTGTCTTGGAAACCAGAAGATAATCAGAAGAGTCCACTTTAGCCAAAACTGGTGAGTGAAATTGCTTAACACTTTTGAGATTAGGGTGACTAATATAAACTCTGCAAGGGTAAGTAAAAATGTAATGAAACAAAAAAGATCCAAAGGACTGAGATAGGAGACAGAAGAAAAAAGAATCAGTGATAATGGAAATTTGATTAAAGACAAAATAAACATTGATACATTAAGCAGTGTGCTTATAAATAAGTATCTACACTTAAAATGTAGTCTGATTCAATTTTTATGTCAGCAAAATGCTCAGAAAACAGAAAATTCTCACATGAATGACAACAGAATTAAGTT
>WEIT01036321.1:79936-100308 GCA_013389985.1 Dryoscopus gambensis | reverse complement strand
AGAGTAGTCACTTAGAACTCTTGTAAGAAAAAGCTGAAGCACAAAATGCAGACTAAATCCTTATTTAAATGACCATTAAATTTCTAGTTGCTGTGGCACTGAAGTTGCAAATGAATCACACTTGTTTTATCTAGGTTTCTTTGGGATTTTTAAAACACTATATAAAACCCACACTATTCAAGGATCCATTTTTGAGCCATGTTTTTAGCAGCACTGAAAAGTAATTCTCAACAGCAGCTTTGACACAAATACAGCATTTTTTCACAGAAAGGCTATTATTAAAATGCTTTATTACCACCACATGATACCTAATGTTTCTAACACTGTATAAGAAAATAAACAGTGTATGCTGGAGCCACAATACAGAGCTTCTTCTCCAGTTAAAGTACTAAGGAGAAACAAAATCTATGCAATGAACTTCACTGAAAAGGAGCACTTACTGCCATTCTTTCAGCTGTGAGCCACTCTTCCTCCTCAGGATTACCATGCCGATGAGTGTAGTATGACACGCTGGAGATTACTTTGTTAACTTCATTTAGTGCATTCATTTTACCATTGAAAGAGGAAATTTGTAACAACCTGTGAGAAAAATTTAATGTAAGAAGTGTGGAAAAAAATGTCACCAGTGGCATATTATATTAGGAATAGCATCTTACCTAAGTATCATTTTTAACCTAAATATTTCTAAATTTTTTACAGTTTCTTCTTGTCCTGGAACTCTTGAAGCTAAGTTCTTTAGAGATTTGATTATCATTGACAGAGCATCATTTTTGGCTTCATTCTTTGCTTCTTTTTTCAGTTCATCATCTGTTAAATTTTCTAAAAACTGTGGAACCATTTCTATAATTGGAAGGAAGTATTTCTTCACTGTATGTAATGTTAAAAATTCAAAACATTGTCCAAATGGCCTAAAAAAGAAAGAAAAAAGGGGAAGTGTCATAATCAGTAGAGCTGCAATATTATAATAAAGGGAAATTAATTCAAGAAACTCATATCTACTTAGAAGCACATGAAATGGTGAAGGTAGACACAACCAGCTAAGAGATGCAGTGAAAGGAAGTGCTTCAGTGAAAGTCTAAGGTCTGTGCTAACATCATATTTTACACTGAGTCCAACTTTCCCAAATGCATAAATCATTATTTAGAAAAAACTTACTTGATGAGAGCTGCAATGATCTGAACATTCAATGCTGATCCACTCATGAATCGATCGTGCAAGATCTGAAATCCATTTAATGTGCCAAACTTGTTGATAAGATCTACTAGCCAACCCTGCAATAAAACAAAGTTATCTTCTGACATTTACAAAGTACCATCTAGAAATACTTTCAAGTACCTGTTAATAACAAAATTTCCTTTAAATAAGTCTTTACACAATAGCTTACATATTCAGTTTTAAGGAAATGCTCAGAAACAGGCAACAAGATCTTTTCTGTAATCATGTCAAAGAGTCGATGCTGTATACGAGCTACTCAAAGAAATTTATCAAATATATAGGAATAAAATGACCATAATTTAAGTCAAGCTTTGGCTGCTAAATTACTACAGAAAGTCTGAGAGTTCTGGTATTTTTCCTTTGTTCTGGATTTGATAATGCCAATATAAAAACATTAAGAATGCAAAGTAACATTCTTCTAAACACAACTAGCAATGCAAGGGAAGTCCAAGGACACCGGAGTTTTTTATCTTTGGTTCTTATAAATCAGTAGGTAACCATTCTACTAAAGAAAAAGAAAATTTTAAAAACCTAAAATATGTATATACGTAATTCACTTAACTCCTGAAGTCTTATCAATACCATTCGGAGATCAATTCTGAAAATTTCAGACTCAAGCACGAGAATGGATTACTAATCTTCACTTCCAGTTAAAAAAATAAAACAACAATGAAAACAAAACCCCAAGAAACCACAACTACAAAAACAAACAACAAAAACCCCAAACAAACAAAAAACCAAAACCAAACCTTCAACATCCCCCTAAAACCAAACCAAACAAAAACCACTGAAAAAACCACACTGACAGTAGTATCTCATGTCTAATTAAAAACATTTCTTCCACCACTGGAAACTATAAGGGTGAGAAAATTCCTACTTTATCACATAATCCCCTCCTCAAAATGTGTCGCCTACAAAATCATATTAAGTGAGAAGGTAAATCCATCAACTGGCAACTGCAAGCAAGTCAATTAACACAGCAGGAATGGCATTCCAACAGAGTTGTGCCAGCTTACCACAGAAACACACACACAGTTTGATTGTGGACCAATGACAGAAGAGTTAGAAGGGGAAATGTACATTAAATCGGGAGTCATAAGCAGCAGAACATCTTAGTGACAGAGAAAACGAAGAGGGCTTTTTCTCCTTTCTCTAAGAACACTTCTCTGCAGCTGCTGTGTTATTAGGTAGCACTGCATAGAATAAAATACACAGGTCTGGAAAGGCTCTCATACCTTTGGTGATCGCGGGTCAGGAGGACGGGCATAAAGCTCATCTTCAGCGAGCTGGACTCCTGCAGGAACTGTTTCTGAGGGACGAGTACCATTGTATAGATGGAATTTGCAGTGAGGATTTAAGGCCATGGCAAGAAGTTCAAGAAGGGGAAACCAATCTTGGGACAGCTTGGCCACACAGAGTTCCACTAGTCGATGAGTGTTGTTAATAATACATCTCTGGTAAAGAAAACAAACAAGTAAGAATGTGGCAGGGGACTGTACAGTGAATATGAACTATAAACTCAGAACATACGTACCCGGTTCCAGTCCTCCCCAAATCATCTCTCATGTTTTATTTCCTTCCAAAACACTGGAGGAAATAAAGCGAAACAATGACAGAAGGATGACTCCCCACTGCCCGCCCAGATCCATGTATACAAGAGTTTTCTCACAGTTCACTACTGACTTTCAAAGATTAGATCCAGTTTTTAGTCTCCCCCTAATCACAAAGGCAGTCTCCTTCCTTATTTAAATTACCATGCTCTTCAGAAACACAACTTTAAAAACTCACATGAATCTCAAACTTCCAGCCGCTCACTGCCTCGTCTGTAAGGATTTTTGTGAAGGATATTGTTAACCCATCTCGAAAAAATCGCTGGCATGCTTCACTTTTGACATCAAGGCCTATTTTAAATAAGAAAGAACAATAAAGTATTAGACATGGAATTTCATTAATTGTTACATGAGCATTTTAAATGCTGAAAGCAGATTTGGTGTGCTAGTGCTGGTTTCTCCTCAGTAGCTCATGCAGGGCTGTGTTTTGATTTGGGCTGGAAACCGTGTTGGTGACACAGGGATGTTTTCTTTACTGCTGAGCAGTGCTTACAGATCCAAGGTTTTCCTGCTTCTCACACCACCCCGCCAGGAAGTAAGCTGGGGGTGCCCAAGGATTTGGGAGGGGACACAGTCAGGACAGCTGAGCCCAAAGAACCACAGGGATATCCCAGACCATATGGTGTTGTGATCAGCCTACAGAGCTGGGGAGGAAGGAAGGGGGAGATGTTTGAAGTGAGGTTGTTTGTCTCCCCAAGTCACCATTACATGTGATGGAGCCCTGCTGTCCTGGGGATGGCAGAACACCTGCCCAGCCATGGGAAGTGGTGCATGAACTCCTTGCTTTGCTTTGCTGGCACACAAAGCTTTTGCTTTACCTGTTACACTGTCTTTATCCCAACCCAGGAGTTTTTTAACTTTTGCCCTTCTGATTCTCTTCCCCATCCCACCAGAGGGGCACTGAGCTGTGTGGTGCTTAGTTGCTGGCTGGGGTTAAATCACAACATTTGGACTTCAAAGGTTTGTTGGTTTAAAGTTTCAGAATTGATTTTAAACAAGTCTTGGATGAAAACAAACCTACATAAGCTTAAATGGACAAAAAACTAGATGGATAAATATTCTAGTAAAGCCACCTCAAAAAAAATCACACTTCTTTACATAATTTTTGAATTGGTTGGCTTTTTTCCCCCACGTTTACAACATGCTTTCATAGATATACTAGCAAAAATAACAGTAAGTACAATCTTCATCTTCCATTCTTCTTTATGTTCTCTCTCATCTACTTGCTAACAGTAAAACCAGTGAGTGAAGAGGGCTAAAAAAAACCATTTCAAAAAAATGCAGAAGATACAGCTTCAGTAAGGAACTCAGTAGTGGTCTCACAGAAAAGCAGATGAATCATCTTGAGAGAGACGGGATGGTCTTTAGAGGTGCTGGAAACAACTCCCATGACTGGGCTGCCTAACTTTCGGGTGCAAAGGTGCCCATGCACACACAAATTTAATTTTTTTTGTCAGTAGGGCCTACCTCTCTTTCCCACTCTGCAATTCATCAAAAACACAGATTTGGGATCGAGTCCGAAGGTTTATATTGTGTACTGAAATCTCATTTCAGTTTAAGTAAGGCATAAAGTCCAAAAGTTGCCTTGCATCTTGCTTGTGTGTGTCACATTGGAAAGTTCTGGCAGCATGTTAAAAACTGAGTGTAAATATTAGGAGCAATAAAATCCTTTTTAAATAAAGAGTGGAGAATATTCTTGCCTATAAAAAACACAAAACCCTAAAACAAACCATTTTTTTATCTTTTAAATTTATAGCATCCAATTCACTATGACATTTATTTCTGGAGCAAATCTCATTACTGAAAATACTCCATAAGTATTCCAGAACTATTGTGAAGATAAACATGAGTCTAGCTATTAAATGCTATTTTTCAAGTAGGTTTTCTTCTATTAGCAAGTTACTCCAGACTATCTGTTGATAGTTTCATGGCTCATTGTTTGACAAAGAATAATGGATCAATGCCTACACACACAAAGAGAATTTTCCATAAAGGAATTCATCTACCAGGAATCATGCAAGTCACAGTCTAACAGGATTCTGACACTACTGTGTCAAATTTGCTCCTTTCACTTGAAAGTGGTAATGCTGACATTTCGTTCTCATATGTGCTTTCAATTAGTTCAGTTATGTCCCTTTCAATTGTAGTTTCTGAAAAGATTTGAAGATGATGCAAACATCACTCTTATTTTATAGCCAGGGTCACAAAGAAGCCGTTACCCTGCAGTCCCTCCAGAATGCTGATGGCCATTGGCCGTGTTAGGAATAAAAGCTATTTAAGAGCCCTAACCACAAGAAAATGGTGCTTGACAAAAACATTTGGTGAGGTCTTTCCAGGTTTTGTTGCTTCACAATTTAAATAAGAAACAGTGAGAAATACAGAGTTTATGTAATTCAAAAGCTGGTTATTTTTCAATCTATCCTTTCAGTTCCTCCTTTTGGAAACAGATCTTGTCAGAATATGAAAAATTCCCATAGACAGGTAGCAAGGAGTCTAATTTTAGATGTTACTGACATAACGGAAGACAGTTTAATCTATTAAGAAATGTACACAGCACAACCATTTATATTACTTCTCTATATATACCCCACTCTCAAACAGTGTCTGCCAAGCTCTGATCTACCAAAACAGTGTCAGTTACACCAAGTTACACCCTATCATATTCCTTGGGAACTGGAAGTTATTTAAAAGGAACCATGTTAGCCATCATGTAACTTCAAGTAGCAAAAAACCCCCCAAAAATTTAGGATGTAGCTGTAAAGATACAACAGTTAACAACTACTTCCAAGAGCTTTCATTGTTTTCTTAATAATTACATTCAATAATCCTTGCATACACACATAGGAATTCATCTAGAGGGCAAGAGGAAGCATAATTAAGTAGCAACACAGAAGTACTTTTTAGAATTGCACACCACCAACTTAACAAACATCAAGAGTGCAAAAGCATATGAATACATTTCCACTGTTTTTCACAACTTCAGGAGGAAAAATAAGCTTTTTGGGGAGGGACTTTCAACGAAGCCTGATGATTTGGGGAAGTACACTGATGCCAGGAGTAGCTAAAAATCTCATTCTACTCATTACTTCACTGCATTGACAGCTTTTAGGTTTTGGGTTGTTTTTTTTTTAAAAAAAAATGACTTAACAGCTGGCAGAACATACATCTCCTCTCTCACAAATCACAAGCAGATAATTTCTTTTTACTGCACTGTTCCAACAACGCAGACACAAAGGTGGCTGCATTCTCTTTTGAAAAGCTGGCATTTTTTTTTTGCTTCAGAACAGATGTGATCCCTTGAACATCCTACACTTGCCTGAGGATTCCTGCCAGACCAAGTTACACACAAAGCCACCCATTCCAAGCACAATTACAGCCGATAAATCAGTGTTGGCAACAATATGTCATTATCCTATGCTGGATCAGAAGGATGCATCCTAACTTTTGTTTCTCCACAGAGTGCTCCAAAGCAAAAAAGACTTAACAATCAAGATAACCCAGAATATCAGGACCACAATCAGTCATTTAGTCTTAAAGCTCCCCAAGAATAACATTTATTAACATGCAAATGAAATTGTCCTGGGCCAGAATCTATGCAGAAGAAAGAGGAGGCACCTTGTAAGACACTGTATTTGAAACACAACAAGCTCGTAAGCGTAGATATCTGAAAAAATTATTTTGATGAGACTTTTGCTATTACTCAAACACAAGCAACCTCCCAGGAGAACAGAACTTTCCAGAACAGATGACAAACTTGTCAATCTGACCAGTAGAATTTAACAAACACATACACAGCCCTGATAATGGAACCCTCCCACTCCCAAGTCAGACACAGCAAGCACTGGTAGGACTATTAGTCTAAGCCACACTGTTTAAAATGCTAACTTTTCTCTGATATTCTTAAAAGTATATGTGTGCTAAATTTGAACAAAAATTTATGGCAAGACATTTGAAAGCTAGACTAGAAACTTATTAAAAAATAAAAACAAATAGAATTCTTTGAGTTTTAGCATCTGCTATAAAGACCAAACCCACTAGGTCTGATATCAAAGTGAATACAGAAAACAGGCGTGACAGGAATGACAGGATTTTTATGTCTGTGAGCTTACTCAACTTCCCTACTCGTGCTAAGGCACCTATTTCTAACTACATTAACAGCTTTTTTAAAGTTCTCATCTGTGAAGATTTTGCATAGCACTCTGACACAATCTTCAAGACCACGGCTGTAACAGAAATTTTTAACAATTTTTAAGCATTCACCAGGGATTTTAAAGAAGAAGAACAAACTTTGCACACCAGTCCAATAATCAAATGTCTTTCAGCTTACCTTTTTTACTTAGGTCAATAGCAGCTTCTAGAAGAACTTCTAATTCCCCCTTCGGCAATACAGGAACAACCCATCGAGGCCTATATTCAGAAACAAACAAACTCAATTTCAATTGTGCTTCTGAAAAATCAAGAACTCTTGCCCCATTGTAATGCCTTTCATATAGGCTCAGTAAATAGATTTTTAAATGCCCTGATGAGTATTACACTAACCAACCCAAACAAAAAACTCATTCTGCTTGAAGCCTCTTTCTCTTTACAACTTCAACCCAACAAAAAAAAAGCATTTCAAGAAGTCCAGTGAAACAAAGATACAAAAATTCTGATTCCACTGTCAAGATGTTTGCACAAATCATCTACACCTTGTCAAAAAGTGTGAAAATACCTGTTGATCATGTCATCCAACTTTGCCAGGTCTGTGTGTGGAAATGCAGGCTCCTCATCTTCAAGCTGGGGTGGAGCATCAGCTTGGCCCTGCTCATCAGGTGGCGTAGCTGGGGAGTTCTCATTGGAAGAATCAGGTGAAGAAGTCTGAAATTGGGATGGAAAATACTTCAAATACTGCCTGTACTTGTGTTCCACTGGCATTCTTCCTTCCTAATGTATGCCAAAGAATCATCTCAAGTACATATCAATATAAAATAACTTGATTCAGAATTATTAACAAAAAACAGCATAAAATGTGCTATACTCTTTCTGTGTTGGCAGTTTAAAATCAAGCTACTTTCCCAGTGAGGAAAGTGGAGGGTTTTTTGGTAACAGCTTCTACTTTCAGCAGACCATGTTTCCAAAAGGTGAAATAAACACACTGAAGCTCCAGTTTCTACAAATCTTGTCCAGAGCAGTCCATTACTAGAGTCATAGTTTTCAACAAAAGCACGGAAGACAACAATCATGGAAAACATTTTCTTAAAGAGTTTGCTAAAAATGAGTGACCCACTACTATAACCATCTACTAATCAACCTCGAAGAACCTTAAATCCATTTTGATGGGCCATGCAAAACACAATGCATTTTCAGATGCCGCTTATTATTCATGTACAGAAATAGTATGAACTGACAATAATAAAGGCTTAAATTGGAAAAGCAAGACTTAAGAAGACAAAACCTCAAGAACATTTTTCACCTGCTGTACCACATCTGCTTGGCAGGGAGTGTTATTTTCTTCACAGCAGCCTGTAGCGTACTGGGTTTTGGATTTGTCACCGAAACAGCACTGGTAACACATCACTGTTTTGTCTGTTGGTGAACAGTGCTGGCACAGATTCAAGGCCTGTTTTTCTCTTTGATAACTCCTGTCAAAACTCAGACATAGGCAAGAGACACCATGAGGTGGAAGCAGGGAAAAGCCACCCGGGATGTTGTCAGAGTATGAAGAAATGCAATGAGGAAGGCCAAGGCCCACCTGGAATTAAACCCGGCTAAAGATGTCAAGGCTAACAAGGGCTTCTTCAAATACATCACAACCAAAATAAATAAATGGGAGACTGTGGTCCTGTTGCTGCCTCAGCCAGGCGACAGGGGAGGAGGTCTAGAGGAAGGAAATTTCCTTTGGCTGAGAAGATTGGGTAGAGACCATGTAATTAAACTTCATTTCCACAGGTCCAGAGGTCCTGATGGGATGCACTCAAGTGCTGAGAGAACTGCTGAACAATAGTGAGGCAGGAGAGGTGCCTGAGGGCTGGAAGAAAGCAAATGTCACCTCAGTCTCCAATAAGCGCAACAAGGAGGACCCAGGGAACTACTGGCCAGTCAGCCTCACTTCAACCCCTGGAAAGGTGATAGAACAGCTCACTCTGGAGGCCACCTCCATCCACATGGAAGACAAGATGATGATCAGGAGAGGTCAGCATGGATTCACTGAAGGTAAATCATGCTTGGCCATCCTGATTGCCTTCTACAATGAAACAGCTCCCTGAATGGATGAGGGGAGAGCAGGGGACATTGTCTGCCTTGACTTCAGCAAGGCTCCGACACTTTCTCTCACAGCATCCTCATCCACAAGCTCCAGAAGTGTGGATGGGATGCATGGACAGCGAGGTGGATTGAGAACTGGCTGAATGGCAGATCCCAGAGGTTGGTAAGCAGTGGCACAGGGTCCAGCTGGAGGCCTGTCACCAGTGGTGTCCCCCAAGGTTCAATACTGGGCCCAGCACTGTTTAACTTACTCATCAATGACCTGGGTGAGGGGCAGATGCCTCTTGAGTGAGCTCTCTGGTGACACAAGGCTGGGAGGAGGGGCCAATACCCCAGAGAGCCGTGCAGCCCTTCAGAAGGACCTTGGCAGGATGGAGAGAAGGGCAGAGAACCTCCTGAAATCCAGCAAAGGCAAATGCAGGGTCCTGCACTGGGGAAGAACAACCACAGGCACCAGAACGGGCTGGGGCCGACCTGCTGGGAAGCAGCTCTGGGGACAAGGACCTGGGGGTCCTGGTGGACAATGAGCTGTCCCTGAGCCAGCACCGGCTCCCTGTGGCCAAGAACACCAATGGGATCCTGGGGGGCATTAGGAAGAGCACTGCCAGGAGGTCAGGGATATGATCCTGCCGCTCTGCTCAGCCCTGGTGAGGATCACCTGGAGTGCTGAGCCCAGTTTGGGGCTCATAGGTACAGGAGAGACATGGAGCTCCTGGAGCAGGTCCAACAGAGAGTGGCAAAGATGATGAAGGAACCGAAGCATCTCACTGAGGAAAGGCTGAGGGAGCTGGGCCTGTTTAACTTGCAGATGGCTTAGAGAGGACCTCATCAATATCCACAGGAAGGTGTCAGAGGATGGACCAGGCTCTGCCCAGTGATGCCCAGCAACAGGACAAGAGACAATGGGCAAAAACTGAAACACAGAAGTTCCATCTGAACATGAGGAAGAATTTAACAGTGAGGCTGACTAAGCACTGGAACTGATTGCCCTGAGAGATTGCGGAGTCTCCTCTGGAGATATATTGTCTGGTCACAACCGCCAGTAAGGTGGTCTAGGGAACCCTGCTTGAGCAGGGAGCCTGGATTAGATGACTACCAGTTGTCCCTCAGAACCTTACCCATCCTGTGATTCTCACTTTGCCCCCAGCAGTGAACAGGGCAAGAGGCTGGGAGGGGACACAGCCGGGAGAGCTGACCTGAAATGACCCAAAAGATATTCCAGGCCACAGAGCGTCATACTTGGCAATAAAACAAAGGGGGTTTTTTCCCAAGGCAGCTGTTGCTTGGGGACTAGCTGGGCATCCATCAGCTGGTAGTGAACGATGGCACTTGCATCACTTGTTTCCCCCTACTCCTTCATTTATTAAACTGCATTTATCTCAGCCCAAACAGTTTCTCATTTTTTTCTTCCAATTCTCTTCCCCATCCCACTGAGGCAAAGGGAGTCAGCGACAGTGGAGACTTCCTTGGCAGTTCAGGGTCAGCCCACCACACGTTTCACAGTGCAACTCATTCTCAGGAAGGAGCAACCACTAAACCTTATAGTATTAAAAAAAATACCATCTTCACACTGAACTAAATGACAAAGCATGCTCTTCTTTTAAATGGTTTTGGCTTTAAATGGTATTGTTTAAAATCATCTTCTCTGGTATTTTTTCCCCCCCAAAAAAAGAATCATTACACTGTGATGTAGTATATGAAAGCTTTTGCTTGTCTTTTGAAAGCAAGAAACATGAGAAGCTGTTCAGGAAGTCTAGTACAATGAAAGCAGACCCGGGCACAGCTGCTCTGGAAGAGCTGATACCTGGGTAAGCTGCTTTATCCAAAAAGTGTTTTTGCAGAACTGAGCAGAAACCAAACTCACAGATGCAGCTCAGTTTCACCAATCTGTGGCAGGTAAATCTACAATGTGGTTTTGAGGAAGCTTCTGGTAGTATTCCAAGAAGGCTTCCTAACCAAAATAGGTATGCTTGAAAGAATTATGCCACTGCATGAAAAGGGAGCATTTTTTGCAATGTAGTGCTCTCTAACGATATTTACTTTGCCAATAGCACTGCCTTCATCCCTCAAAATATTGTACTTCCAGACACACACATAAAGATGTCTAACTTAACTAGAGATCTCCAGAAATATACGAATTCAAATAACTCAGGAACATTATTTCTACAGAACAAATTCCTTTCTTTTTAGATGAACTGATTGTTAATACCATACCTGATTCTGCTGGAGGGGAGGCTGGGACTGTCCATCAGGAGCCTGGCCCTGGCTATCATTCCCTCCTACCGGAGAGCCACGAGTCGTGGCTGTCATACTCGACACAGGGCAGATCTTTGCAATTTTGTCTGCTTATGTAGTTGATGCGAGAGAAGAAATTATAGTCCACTTAGTAAAGTTGAAGTACCAGCATATGCTTGCCTTAAAAAGCTCCAACTCAAGAACATGCCATCTTGCAGAGACCATTGCATAACCTAGAGGGGGAAAAAAAGACAATATCCTTTATTAACACATACATGGAAACACAATCCATGCCTGGAAAGGAGCATTACAGAAACAAATACACTACTATTGAGAATCTTCTACTTTATACTTAGTGCTTCATTTTATTGAATACAACTGACAAAGTTACATTTGAAATATTTAACATGATTATAATGTTCTAGGTAAAAATTACACTTATAATAACCCTTACCATTGAGAAACTGACACACATCCAAAACGTGTGGCTATTTACTCTGTGTTCAGAGTAAATGTGTGCAGCTCTTCACTCTGACTCTTTTGTGTCTGAATTGCTACAGTAAATTCTCTATCTGAATTCACGGTGCTGCTCAAGGTCTGTGCAGAAATGACCTGATTAAGAGCCTAAAAAGCCAAATTTGTAATCTTTTCCAATACTCTCCTCCTGATACGGTCTACCTGCAGATGTCAGAGGGAATTAAGAGACTGATTCTACCTCAGCTGAGGCTAACAGAGACCCTGCAGCCAAACTATCAGCACATCAGTATTCACCCAGGGAATTTGACCTGTATTCCCTTTATCCAGCACGTGCCTATGAAAGCCTGGGTCCACTGGCCTTTCAGCCCCATTACAAAGCCTATCACATCCCTACCAAGTGGTTTAGCAGATTATATGAAGAAAATTGTGACATCAGATTTGTTGAACTTGTAATGGTATACCAATAGTTCAACATTCACTGTGTTTCAACTTTGCTGCGTTATATACAGACAAAAAGAGTTGCATTAAGTTATAACAGCAATTCCACTCTCTACCAACAGGCATTGCATAACCATGGAAGTTGAAATGTAATTTCCCAGAGCAACTCAGACTTCCAAGCACCACATAAAACAAAAACAGTTCTCAGAAAGTTAAAAAGCCAAGTAAGGTGATAGAAAGAGTTGTATGAGCTTCCAGCAATACACATTTGGCAGTGCCAAGTTCCTGATCCAATCACCAAAACCTCAAGTTAACAACTGGAGTGAAATTTGTTGTAACATTATACATATTCCTAAGTGTTTTATTATGATGTCTCATCTCAAGTTAAGTTTCAATGCTGTTATCTTTCTCCAAGACACTTTAAAATCTTTTCCTGTATTGTGTGAATTTGCAAGGTATTATATATACAATAAAAATTGAATACACTCTAACTCCTCTGCCCAGTCTCCAATATTAACAGCACCAACAAACTTAGAGATCTCTAATAATGTCACTAAAATAATGTTCCCTTTTGAATAAAACTGTATTGTTTCAAGACACTCAAATGTAATCCATCTGTAGCTTTCATAATTCATATTCATAGGGCTTAGTAAGCCTAAGTCCAGAACAAATGCATTACCAACTCAGAACTTTCTTTAGGAAGAAACTGATTTTTGAAATGCAATTTTTAAAATTAATATATTTGGTATTTAAATGGTGGGTTTTTAAAAAATGCCCTCCTGATGCTTATAAAGATCACTAAGTAGAAAGTACTAGCAAAAGTAAGTTTCCTGCCACATATATATACACACATACACACACTGCAGTCTACTGCAGTTCAATGCAGTCAGTTCCCCTGCACTACCTGATGGAGATTTCGAGGTACTCACATAAACCAGTGAAATCAAACTGCTGCCAACTTACACTGCACTCTTCCGCAGCCCTAAGCCAACCACCACAATAAACCTTCTTTAACCACCACCATTCTTCCTTAACAGGGCTGGTTCACAAAACAGCCACATAAAAAACTGGAGCTGGCACAAGGATTAAGACAGTAAAGAAGCAGGGAAAGGGTAAAACAGCTCATTTCAACAGCAATCCTGGTCCAGGCTGGCTTGAGCTGCAGGCGGAAGCGTCCACCGGCAGCTGCGGTTCCACAATAGCTGACACCAAGGACAAGCTGCTTGATCTCCTCTCTTCCCTACTCTAATGCTTTGGGCTGAGTTATCATGAAGTGAGCTGGTTCAGAGTACTAAAGGAAACAACAACAAACTCCCACCAAATGTACAAAGACTGATTATTTTTCAGTTTCTTTAATTATCTGAAGTGGGGCACTGCAAGGCCAGAGAGCACTCACCCTAATGCCAGCCAGGCAGCCAGGACAAACTGCAGCTCTCCTGTCAGACTGACTGACATTAGTGTGAATTCACCCTCCGATTTTGTCTCTGTGCTTAGGTGAAGGACGTGGGCAAAGCATTCTCGTAACTTCCATTCTGCTCAAGGCAAGTAGCACAATTTAACCAGGAGATACAAGAAAAGTCTTGCAAATTCATAGAATGAAACAAAATCTAAGAAAGATATTATTAATTTTGTAGATACTAGTAAATACAAAACATTTACATGAAGGACTAATCTATTTTTTTTTCTCTTATTTAGGGATTGTTTGCTTAAGAGTCTAATCATGATTCTCCATGCATATTGCTTTAATTACATTTCCAGGAAAGTGTGTTTCAGGGCTTCCACAGAGTTTGACTTGTCTTAGCCATGTGCAAGCCAAGGCCAACTTCTTAAGTGAGTTCATCACCTCTCCCTCCAAATTTGTGTGATGTCCTCAGACAGACAATAGTAACTTCAAGTTATGCTGCAGCTAACTAAAAACATTCCATCTCCAGTAAATCATCTGACTGCTGCTTGTAGTATCTGCATAGTCTCAATTGCAGGGATATCCTTGTTCAGGTTATTTTCCTTTTAATTACAGAATATACAAACATATGTTTGTAAATGCAATCATAATCCAATTCATGCAATTTAAACAGTATTAGAAAGCAGTGTTTTACCAGTCCTGTTTCTAGCCACTCATTTACCATTTAGGTTTCAGAGAAAACATCAAACTCCATGCCCGAGAACACATCACTGCTTTAATCTCCCTAGAACTCATTAACCATGAAATTTTGAATTCCCATCACTTCTTTAACTCAGACTATTCAATTTCAATTTTTTAGAGTTAGAACACACCAAGGCACAGTTTGGCTCTGCTCAAGAATAGCCTTTATACCTTATTACAGCCTTTATACCTATATTTATAATTAATTTGATAGTTTATAAACAAATGTAAACTGATGCAGTGACATACTGGCTTTAAGTGTACAGAAAGCCCAGTAGAAACAATTCAAACTGCCTGTATCCAGCTGAATTCTAATGGATACTCCATGTTAGTTTTTATATACATCACATTTCTACTATTTCTGATTTTGGATTCAGCACACAATCACAGAATCACAGAATATGCCGAGATGGAAGGGCCTCACAAAGGTTATCGAGTCCAGCTCCTGGCCCTGCACAGAACCATCCCGAGGAGTCACACCCTGTGCCTGAGAGTATTGACCAAATGCTCCTTGAGCTCTGTCGGGCTGGTGCTGTGACCAACACCCTGGGGAGCCTGTTCCAGTGCCAAGCCACCCTCTGGGGGAAGAACCTTTTCCTAATATCCAACCTAAACCTCCCTGACACAGCTTCAGGGAGGAACCTCGGGTCCTGTCACTGGTCACCAGGGAGAAGAGATCAGTGCCTGCCTCTCCTCTTCCCCTCACGAGGAAGCTGTAACTGCAGTGAGCTCTGCCCTCAGTCTCCTCCAGGCTGAACAGACCCAGTGCCCCCAGCTGCTCCTCACACGGCTCCCCCTTAAGGCCTTCACCATCCTCACTGCCCTCCTTTGGACATTCTCTAAGAACTTAATGTCTTTCTTACATCGTGGTGCACCAGCTTAGGGCGAGGCCACCCCAGAGCAGAGCAGAGCAGGACAATCCCCTCCCTTGCCTGGCTGGCCACGCTGTGCCTGATGCCCCTCAGGACACGGATGTCCCTCCTGGCTGCCAGGGCACTGCTGACTCACATTCAGCTCTCCACTGACCAGGACTGCCAGGTCCCTTTCTGCAGTGCTGCCTTCCAGCACCTCATTCCCCAGTCTCTCTGTATATCCAGGGTTGCCCCATCCCAGGCGCAAGCCACATTAAAAAAAATATCACCTTTACCCAAAGCTTTGAATGGATGTTTTAGCGCAGGATCAAGATGAAGACAGATTCCTTTTAAGTGACAAACTAACTCCTCCATTGCTAATCAAGCAGTGTACGAGGCTATAAAGACTGAGTCAAATGAATCCCACTGACATTTGCTTTTGATGCCAACTGAGAAAATTCCTATTTGTCATGTTTTTGCCATCTCCTTATGTCACCCTGATCCACCATGAAATTACAAATGAAAGCCAGTTTTTACTCCACATGACTCCTTGGAATTTCAGTAGCAGCAGAAAAAGACAACTATAGATTTTTTGACTCCGTATGGTCCCCATTTAAAGGCACCACTGGGTGCAAGCAGCATTCCAACAGAGCCCCAGCGGCCCACACAGAGCACACCGGGCACTGCACTGTCCTGCAGGAGGGGTCTCTGCTTCCAGGCTCAACCATCCACTGCAGCTGCACACCTGAACCTCACCTCAGCTTCCACAATCTGCAATCTCACGTTTATGTGGCAGAATAGGTTAATTTTGTTTTGGGGAGAAATCAAGCACCTTTAAAAAAGCCAGGAAAAAAAGCTCAGATGTAGGTTCCTGGGTAAGTGGTAGGTAAGAAGCAAGTATGTACACAATACTCTGTTACAAGATAACATGTCACAGAAAACACAAAGGATGGGATCTTAGCATACAATGATAAAGGAACAAACACAATTTTCTAATATAGCTGACTTCTGTAACAGCCTTCATCTGAGTTTCTCAGAGTCTCCTCTTCAAAAGTAACTGAAATACCCCAATACATACAACCTTTTTCCCTAAATTAGCTACTTATAATACAGAGTCTCAGCAAAAAGCAAATGCAAGGTGCCAGATGACAGAGGCAGACCTCAGAATACACTTTATTATTCATGAGCATTACCTAAGCCCTATCTAGGGGGACAGACCTATTTTTCCTTTAACGGAAGTATTCTGCTTATATCCAAGCGAGGACATATGTCACAAAATCTACTTTGCCATGTGGTAACAATGAATGCCAGAGTAAGAGTCTGCTTAACACGTAACAACAGAGCTTTCCAACAACCACGCAGCAATTTATTTACAGAATGATGTTCCCATGAAACGGGAGCTCACAGATGTGCTTCTTCATCACAAGTGCTGTACTGCACAAAGGCTTAACGGCAGCAATACAAATTTGGGGTTGAAAGGTATCACTGATTTGTTTCATACAGGATTCTAGGACCTGCCTTATTAAAACCTTAGTAAGTACTGACTCATCACAAGGATTATGATTCTAGTTTAAAAATTCTAGATTTCTACCCTATTCCTTTATTTCAACCAGAACGACTTCTCAACTAGAAACACCTCCCCCAAATCTGTAACACTGACCTAATTCAGTAGTTACAAACTATACACACCCCCACACATTTTCCATTTTCTTTCCTCCCTGCGCCTTGTATCATTCAGGAAGGAGGAAATTATTTACATAATCAGAATAGAGAACGGGAGGTCGCAGCATTTTGTTCATTAACACTGACATGCACTGAAAGTGACATGCATTCAGTGATTAATGCAAAACCTGTCATTAAGCTACTATTCAGTAGAGCAAGAAGTATCTAACTTCCAACATTTAAAAAATACCCAATAAGCAGCAATCAAAAAATGTTACCTCAGATAGCACACATGACCAAAAAAAACCCCTTTAAATTCCTTCTCCTCCTAAGGAAGTGAGTGTATATGAGCCTTAGTCAACTGCATCAGGCTCCAACATTAGTTCAAAGCAAAAAATGTCTTAATGTTATAGTACAAGACAGAATTTAAGGAACTGTAATGGTTACAAACTAAAACTATTCTCACTGAAAAATAGGTTACTTCAAGTAACCTTTTTCGGTAATTGTTCCACATCATAAATCTGAAATTAAGACACCTGGCAGCATAAGTTTCTGGAACGCTGAGAACATCCATGCAAACATATAACTCTATTTGCTCTCAAATTCATATAACAAAACATAGGGGAATTGTCCTGAAACATACTTCAGTTCTTTCAGGATTCTTTTATTTTTAATTTCAAAACCTGATGTTGAGACTAAGCTTAGCTAAGATACATCTACTTAACAGTATCCAACTTCACTTAGTACAAGATGCTCCTACACACAGCACTCACATGAATTTAAGCAAGCAGTAAGAGCATAGAAAGTGAACTTCCAAACTTTGAGCCCAAGAAATTCTGATCAAAACAAACTGTATTCAAGCCAAGGCTGACAACAGTATTTGGCTCTGCACATCAAGGCAACAAAGCTGACATACTCAAAACATACTAACTTCTCGTTTCACAGCAACTCAGAATGGTCTGGGTTGGAAGGGACCGCAGCGATCATCCAGTTCCAACTCCCATGGACAGGGACACCTTCCACTAGACCAGGCTGTTCCTTTGATCCAACCTGGCCTTGAACACTTACAGGGATGGGGCATCCACAACTTCTCTGGGCAACCTGGGCCAGTGCTTCACTACAGGAAATAATTTCTTCCTAACATCTCATCTAAACCTACTCTCAGTTTAAAGCCATTCTCCCTGTCCTATCACTACATGCCCTTGCCATAAGTCCCTCTCCAGCTTTCCTGTAAGACCCCTCTCAATACTAGAAGGGGTTATATGGTCTCCCTAGAGCCTTCTCTTCTCCAGGCTGAACAGCCCCAACCCTCCCAGTGTGTCCTCACAGGAGAGATGTTTCCACACGGAATAACTTCCCAAAAGACTTAAATAAAAAAGGAAACCCTTTACATCAAAGGACTATCTTACTTCAAGGCAGTAATTGATAAAGGTCAGGCCCTGAAAAGGAACTGGAGAGCAGCAGCATCTTCCTCCAAAAGACATTCACCTGCCAATAAATCTTGGGACATTTAACAGTCAGACACTGCACCACTCGTTACTTAGAGCACATGATGCTTTTTTCACAAATAATGTAATGAAAGGACAGGTCTTCAGATCACACATTTAGCTCTGGCTACCAGATGCAAAAAGCAGTTTCAGTTCCTGTTCTGAAGAAGTGTTTTGCTCATGTGACTGTAAACAGAGATGAATCCAAATATACAGCAGTCAGTCAATGCCTTACACAAAACCCCACCAAATGTTAAGACAATTAACTGAGCTCCCCTCAGGGAGCTGTGGCCCTGCTCTCATGCTTTTCCAGAGGTGCACATCCCAGCTGTTGTCACGGACAAAGTGCTGAGCAAGACTGGGCCTCTCATCCAGTACAACCATTCCTTCACTCTCAGGAGCTTTCAGTGGGAGTTACACTGAATATGATTGAGGATGTATTTTGATACCAGTTGAACCAACGTATCTCAGCGACAGAAGGAGGAGGTACGTAAATGTATGGCCCCTACAACTCTATTATTTAAATTACTGGTCTAAACATACCCCAGCAATGAAGAAACTACATTTAAGGCAACGGTAAGTAGATAAATAATGTGGGGTTTTATGGTGAGAGATGAAAATCTTAGTTGTGACAGCAAAACAAAACAGACTTTCCAAGAACAGAATCCAGTAAATATAAAAAGCACTGGTAAGTGCACACACTAGAACCTAAAGCAAACTTACTTAGTCACTTCTATCTAGAAACTACAAAAATCTCTTTTAAATTGCTTAAATGTTTTGAACCATGACTTTCACTTACTATAAAGCCCTTTTGTTGAATTCCCAACGAACATGCAAAGAAGTGGTAAGACTTCCTTCTACCTTGTATTAATAGAACGAGCTACAACAGAAACACCTTCAGAACCAAAACAACAAAAAAATATCAAAGAAGTTCAGTACATACATTTGCTTCAAGTCAGACCCAATTCACACTGTTATATTTTTTTCCAATTATCCAATGGTTTATTTATGCACAAGGCTGTCCTTCTGCAACCCAAAAAACATGGTTTTGGCAATAGAGCCAATTAGGATTGAGTTGATACTTCATGCCCAACTGCAAACCCAGTCCTCTTCAGGCAGCCATAGAACAGTTCAGGCAAGGACAAGGAATGCATTCACAGTTGGTAATATATCATCTATGGAGTAATTGTTATTGTGTCATTGTATCTATTTATCACTACTTCAAGAAAATAGTATGTCTAAAGTTTGCACTGAAGACTGATTTAATGCTTTTGGTCCTTTACTTCTGATTATTAAATCCATAGTTTGGTCCTGGATTCATCCAATTCAAAAATGGATGTGACAGCTACACCTCTGCAAGCTATGGAGCAAAGTTCACCATCCAATACACCTGAGCAGAAAACATTCCCAATGTTCTGGGAATGTATTCAGCATCCTCCCTTCTCACTTGGTACATAGAACACTTACTGAGCATGTTACTCTTTATCATTTGTGCTTTAGGAGTTATGTTTAAAGATGGTTTCTCTGTATGTACATTACTTTTAATTGAAAGTGTATCTATATATAGGTGGTAGTGGTATCAGCTGCTTTTCTTAGCTCTGTGTGCTAATTCAAGCAGTTAAGAAATGTTTTATTGCATCACAAGCTAAAAGACCTGCAAAACACACATTTCAGATGTGTTGATTCTGTTCTTGAAGTCTACAGCTTAAAAGCTCCTAGCATGAAATAATGCCTTACTGTATTTATAATTTGGGGCTTCAGAACCAAGGAGGGGATACTATGTCATGTGTAGGAAACGGTGTATCTCTTCTCAGAAGCTGGAGTAAAAGGTAGGCTCTCCCTGCTCTTCCTGATTTTGTTTGTGCGCCTGACTGGCAGTTTTGACTTTTTTTGAAAGAAAAGTGTCAGTTAAAAGTACAGTTTGTGTAGCTGTCTGCTGATTTCTCAGTTCTTTTTCTTCTTTGATAAGCCCAAAAGTCAAAGAGAATAGAAACAGCAATCTTAAAAGGAC